>JAAEAF010001256.1:0-203942 GCA_011037195.1 Triatoma infestans | reverse complement strand
AATAAATACAATTAGCATGCCCAGTTATAAAGCAAAATCATTGAAGGAAAATCCCGGAAAAAGCACAAAATAACTATCAAGTAAAATGACTCGTTTAATGAGTGATAAAATCATAAATATACTGAAAATGCTCTTTAGAATAGAACGTAAGATCGGGTTGATTTTTGTTTACAAATAGAAATGTTGGCCTAAGTTGTATCACATGTAAGATATCACAAAAAAAAAACTTGTAAAGGTGTAAAATCCGTTTACTCAGTTGTAAATAAAAATCAGTTTAAAGAATGAGTTTGTAAACTTATTTTTTGGCACTATAAATAAGAGTGTGATATACCAATAGAGATCGGAGGCCTTCATCGGCTTGAGTAAGAACAAGCGTTCTAAGAGGGGTTCCTAACGGGGCATTGCCGACTTAGAGGACACCTGGCGAAGCTGGGTTTGGAAGTGATAGCTCGTGCAGATTCTGTGGGGAGTTGGAGAAAACTCCATTACATTTCTTAACTGACGGCGAGGCTGCCACTCAGAGAAGATTCAAGAACCTGGGTAGCTACCTAGGTGGAGGAGGGGGATATAGCCTCTCTAAAGCCTGTCAGGGTATTGGAATTCCTCAGGGATCTCAATCTGATGGAGGTTTTGTAGAACGGATGTTCAAAGGACGTCTGCACGGGGTGCTGTTGGCAATAACCTCCGGTACCCTGGGGACATAGCACAATAGATCGTAAGGTCGCAGTGCATTGCTGCCCCCTTCAAAAAAGAAAAAAGAGTGTGATACTAAATTGTTTCTCAACATATTATTTTTGAAGAATGGAGGACGCAGCAAAACCGGTCGAAGACCACAAAATGAAGCAGGCTATCACGAAAAAATCTCTGATAAACATTTAAAGTATTAAAAAAAAATAATAATAATAATTGTATTTTAAAAAACTTACAAATAATTTAAGAATAATAAGAAAAATACTTTATATAAACTGGTTTATAATCACTATTTGATTCCAAAGTTCATATATCGTTCACAACTTAAAAATAGATGAATCATATCCATTCTTAGATTCTTCACTATACTAGTGCTTTAAATTATCATTTAACTATTGAAAACAATAATAGAATTCATATCAGTTTAACTGAGAAGTGGCTAGTCACTTGTAAAATGATAACAGATTTCAAAGTCATTAGACAATTTACTGCTCCAATAGGTAGGTGACTACTGTAGTTGAAAAAAAGTTACCGTTAACTAGAGGAAATACTTTCTGCCTTATTAAATTTAAGAAAAACAAAAAATAGTATGTGATGTCATAATGTTTTTTTTTCAAATTAAAGAACCAACGATAGATAACAACAGCTAATTTGAGTACTATTTACCTAATTACAAAGAAAACTATAAAGTATAGGCTTAGCATTATTGTTATTGTAAGTAGTGTTTTACCTTTAAAGAAGATTTTAAAGAATTTTACAAGTATTAGATATTATTATTATAAAATATGGAAATAGTTATTATTACTATTAAAAGAAAGATCTCCTTCTTTTATTTAAAACATTACAAATTTATTTTTTTCTAAATAAAGAATCTGGTAAACTTCCATGGAATTCGATGTAACTAGTAAAAACCGCAAAAAAAAGATGATGGATGATGATCGTTTTAAAGAAAACCAGAAATATAGAATAGAAAAAAATTAATAAACAGGTTTAAAGTTGTTATTATGTAATTACATACATTTTTTTAATGCAATGGTAGGATGGTTATATAAAAATAATGTTAATCTATATCCAAATCAATTTATTTGGATATATAATGTTAATTGCACTATAAAAAATCCATTATAACTACAAAGAATTTAGTTATTTTGCAATTTATCAATAAAAATAATAATAATAATAATAATAATATTCCAACATAGATGCAAGAAAAATGGGCTCATTTATTAATAATATATGAGGAAGTCCTGGTGTAATTATTTAGCATTAAAAACGTATAATAATAATAATAAAAAAAATAGCTTTAAACAAACGTATATCCAGTGGTAATAAAATTAGAAACGGAAACTGACATACAAGTGATTTGTATAACAATAAAAAATAAATAAAAAAAAAAAACCTATAAATGTAAATTACAAAAGAAAGAGGGTCATCTCCCATATGTTATTGTACAGCTTTTCTGACAGTAATGCAAGCATAACTAATGCAATCTAGTGTATTCCATGACAAACATTTAGTAAGAGTTTCCATGTGTGAAAATACTTATTATCATGTTTATACTTCAAGAAATTTATAGATATGTTTTTTTTAATTGCCATAAACCAACGGCTTTAATTGTTATCTTTAACTATTTAGGAATAAATCATAATAAAAAGTATATTACTTACATTGTCTATGACTAGGTTCACCCATGCTGTGAAGAATAATGCTACTAATAATCCTATTAACAGTAGAATCAATGAAATTACTATCACAATCCCTGTAACAGAAAAAAAAAGAAGAAATTAATACGAAAAATAAAATAATATATAAATATATAATTAAAATATTTTGGATATAACACTTATAAACATCATAATAATAATAATTATAAATTTTTATAAGACGTTTCTATAACAGTTGAATAATATTATATTCAACAGAAATCAGTTAACATTTAATCTTGAGATTTAATCTTGAGTGATTAAAAAAACTTATTTACTAAATAGAGATCAGTGTTTTATTTGTTGTTACTCTAATGGCTCCAGATAGAAGGAAAAATGGTCTGTCTGGAGCAGGAGCTGATCTGTCTTGCTTGCAGGGGCTGATAAAAGGAAGATCTGCAGCTTTAGGAGGTATGGCCACTGTTTTTCAAGCTGAGATCATTGGTATCATTGAATGCTACTACAAGCTGGAAGATTGGCAGAGAGAAGTTAAAGGGGTAAGGATTTGATCAAGCCGTGCTTGAGTTCCAAATTAGTGCATTTATGTAGGAGAAAAATTAATGTTCTTCCTCAGAAGAGCAAGGCGGAGCTCTTCTGGGTATCCAGGCACCCGGGTATAGAAGGAAATGTGTATATGCGGCAATTGGAAGGCGGACGAGTTGGCTAAGGTAGGATCCACAATATCGTTTTGTGGTCCTGAGCCAATAGTAGTCGTCACCAAGCAATTTTATGATAGAGAAGTTAAACAATGGAAAAAAAAGAAGGATATTGTAGAAACACTGAAGAGACACGGCTGAGGTTTCATCAGGCTAAAAGATTTTATAAAAAGTATAAGACTGGGGAACTTGAAGTATATTCTCTCCCTAAGTAGTATACAACAATCGAGGTATTGACTGAACACATTTGGGTAGCCAGTTATTTACACAAAAAAGGCAGGACGCTTAGTCCTTTGTATCAGAATTGTGACGATGGAGTCAGGGAAACGATGTAACAACACCTAGGTCTGTGTCTCCGTTTTGCCAATACAAAGTTCCGCATTTCTGGGAAAGAAACGTTTTCAACGAAATGCTTGGGCGGCAAACTCTTCAAAATCTAAGGCAGCCACAAGATCTTTCAGGGCGCAAATGGATTTAACTTTATAGCCACTCCTTCTACAAACATCTCACTAAACATGAGCAATCCTGAACTCGTGTGTGTGTGTGTGTCCCACTGTACATTCTTGTCAAATAAATAATTACTTTGAAATAAACTGTAGTACTCTCTAAACTACTACAATCTTTCCTTTAAAATTTAATCCAAAAACTCTTAAGAAAAATACTTAAAAAAAATATCACGAATCTTACAGAAGAGCTCAATCACGAACTAATCTCAGCTAAAACAAGTCAGCAAATTCTTAACTGGAAACCATGAAATTATATGTACATAAATATATCAGGTTTCTGTAAAAAAATAATTATCACAAGAAAATATCTTTTTTCGTTCGTTGAGTTAGTTCTTAACCGATTTATAAACAGCAATTACGCTTCATAAACATTTTCTTAATGATACCTTTTTAAGATCAATTTGTAAGAAAGACATTAACAAAATCTTTTCACATTATGGTGCCTATAATAAGAGAAATAAGAATGTCAGTATCGATTATTAAATAAGACTAGTATGAAAACAGATCACGTGTATCGTAGACAATGAATGCATTATATGAATATGATAGTTTCTCATATGAATAATAACTTATAACTCCAAACATTGTGTGCGTGTGTGTGTGCGTCTATATTTGATATAAAACTACATTACAATGTCAATAAAACTGTAAGGAGGACTATATGATACTTGAAGACTAGTTAAGATGAACGATGCTGTAAAATAGTTCACAAAGAACTTATTACTCCATCATATTTCTTTAAATTAGTACACAATCGGTTATTTTTTTTTTTCTTTTTTTTCCTGAATAACAAAATTAATTTTAATATAACGCAATAAAATCTTATGACATTTAGCCACAAAATCATTGATGAAATTTTGTATTCAAGGAACTTTCCCTTCAATACAAGAATGTCATCATCATCATCATCATCTTCTTCTTCTTCTTCTACACAGCCCACGGCCTCCTGAATAAATTCCAGACACACCTGTCTCGTGCTTTGTTTCTCCACTATCAGACTTCCCGTTTTTTGAGATTCTCCAGCCATTTCTTCCTAGATCTCCAACTTTTTTAGTTCCGGTCATTCTCTCTATATTGTCCAGCAATAGCAATTACTTCGGCAACCACTAAATCTGGCGATGCATACATCTTTATACCCAAGTTGCTTTCAATTGTCCCTTATTCATTTACAGTTTACAGTTAAGACAGAAATTCTTTCGCAATAGCCGCCTATCTCATACGTAGAGCTGATTATACTCGCTGCCTTTCAGTAACCAGGATCCAAATGCACAGATCTCTACTGGCTCGGATGCCTCTTTTTATAAATTCTTTATACTTTCTAAAGATATTACTAGATTTTAGAATCTTGTTTAGCGCAAACAGATATTGTATATTCTGCTTCTTATCTTATCACAACTGCGCCAATTGATATTATGCTTCTTATCATTACCAAAGAACAGCACCCCTGTAATTATGTACAGTGTATTTGACCCACCACTTATGCTATGCCACCATTTTGACATCTCTACCCGCCGTTTAAGCAACAAACTCGCCCAATTCGCTAAATTGGCTTGATCCAAATTTTCGTATAAATATGGATCCAAGTGCAGTCTACACCACTCTTTAATTAGTCTTGAACAGTCTAACAAGTTTAAAAGGAACAAACAAACCATTAAGTTTAAGAAACAACATACAACCGCCTTACATCATCAAGATGAGAACACATTAGTCTCTTAAAAGCTTTCTAGTCTACAGTGTCAGGAACTTATCTTCGGCCACTGTCTCGCCAGTCGCTCTGTCAATTATTGACTCTTATTTTACAATACTACTTATTAAATAAAAACATATATTCGCTTCTTGATACATAAATTATGATTGTAACATTTTTAAATAGTGCGTCTCACTCTTGACCCGAACACTCACACACCTTTAATCCCCACCATAAAGCACACACTACTTCCGGTAGCCATTCTTTCCTTTATTTCACTTTTAATCTATTCATCCCGGATAAACATGACTCATTGGTATTTAAATATTTCAACATTTACAAAAGCTGCACTATTTAATTTCACTAAGTGAACCTGATCTAACTGGAAGATAGTTCTAGTCCAGCCATAAATACTGATACAAAAGTTCAAATAAGGCTTTCAAAGGTTGTACTGGATCTAGTTAATCGCACTTTGTACCTTACTAATTAAAGATTTTTTAGCCATTTTTTTGAAAATAAACAGATTAACCATGTTTGTTTATTGTACTACTAACATGTGCAGCGAGACTCTTCTTTTCAGCGACTGTTCCTGATCCAAACGCCCTGAGAACACGATACACAATTAAACCGTAGCAACCCGGATCAGATGAAAGCCTCTTAGGAAACAATAAATCATGCCTCACTAGTTGGGCATGCATCTAAGAGAAGATCTATGTCGAGGCTAATTAAAAGCGATCGATAGAAGTACAGGTCAAAACACTTGAACCTGCTCTAAAGCAAAGGAGACAGGACAAATCTACTAAAGTTCTGTTGCAGCAAGGCACGTTCTTCACAGACAAACTGACAACAAAGAGCAAAAATTTAACTTCCAAAGTGATAGAGTATATGTACAGAGCTATAGCGAAGCACAGCAAGTGTTTGGTAGTGTTGAAAGAGGGCTTGGTCCGAGTTTGGTTTGGTGGGGCGTGAGTGAGCTATCAGGGGAGACAGTAGAAATCCATTTTTATGAAAAAAATGTTTAAAAATTTGCGCAAAGAATTATCAAGAGGATATGTTAGAACTTGTTGTAAAATCTCAAAATCAAAGTCTTTTTTTTTAAATGACTCATTGGGCGTTTCAGGAACGTTCCAGCAACTGCCCATTAGGCGAAGTCTACCCAAGAGTAACTAAGAGTGAATGTTCCTGAGTTGATTAGTAGGTCTTTGGGTCCTTAGAAAGACCAACCCCCAATCCCCTGGGCTACTATATATGGTTATGTTTTGAGGGAACGGCTTGTCATAGACAACATTTCAATCTGAACAGCCTAAAAGAGTTCTTTAGTGCAGATAGTAATTTTCCACTGCGTAATTCGAGCGTTGATTGACCAAGGAGATTTAAAACGTGCATTAAGGCTAGCAATAGACATTTTGAATAATTTTTTTTTTTTAAATTGTTCTTGAGAATGTTACCAAATAACAGTTTTGTTTCATTTCAAACTGGTGAGTTTTATCTCCTATTTTCAACTATAGCAGTGTTTATTATTTGGGAAAATTACATTATGATTTCAGTGAAAATTGAATTTCGAAAACTGAGCATAATTTTTCATTCTGCCCATTTTTTCATTGAGTGAAACAAGTTTACAGCGAGTGTAAAAAATAGTTTTCTGTTGACATTAAGGAAAAAAAAAATGTATATATATTAACCCCATTCCTTTTAATGTTTACTATTTTACCTTCCCAAGAAAATTACCTAATTCCTATGAGTGAGAAACTAAAAAAATTGTTATACAACAGGTTAATTAGATTATCACTGTAATTTGTACTTTCAAAGCTGACTACTATACATCAATAAAGTAAAAATATAATGTAATACTAATACAGATGAGATATGAATTAATTCCAGTTAGAAAGCATAGAATTTGGCCCATGTTACGTTCTTGTTTAAAATATCTATTGACAGTTTAGCCACTATATATAATGCATGTTGTTACACGTTTCGTTTTGATAAAGTAATGGATATTATATAACCAACAGCCGTTAATAAAGACTGTTGTAGTTTGTAAGTAGTTAAAGTTCCTGTTAAGAATAAAACTGGGACACAAATTTCGAAATTAAATATGTAGTTAAGTTATATGATTATACTATGACTTAGCGAATGTATAAAAACTCTTATAATAAAATGTTTTTTAAATTTATATTTTCTGCGATGATAATAAATATTGTATAATAAAATAGGATAGATTTATATTTTTAACTTATTATTTACCAATCCACATAACAAAAAGTAATAAAGTTATATGGAAAGTTCAGGGCTTGATAATCTGGAGGAGAAAGTCCAAACTAACAAAAAAAAAAAAAAAAACTCCGATCTGAAATCAGGTCATACAATTCTAGAGATGGTTACAGAGGTGGTAGCGGCTCAGACAATATGGAACCGAGATTCTGAATTAAATTATTACAGCTCACAAGTAAATCAGAGTAATGAATTGTTTTTCAATTTTAATTATATTTGAAATGTTAAATTTTTTCTAAAGCGTACAATTATGGCATAAAAAAAAGGAATTTTTAGTTTGGCACAGAATTATTTTTTGTTTGTTTTGTTTTGGCCAGTGGGTTCTAAAGTTTTAGCATTTAGTTGATTCTACAATGTGATTTCTATTAATTCAAATACTTTTTAATCGAAGAATTCTTAGTACTAATCGGCTTTAACAATTTGAAAATTAAAGAAAACCAACAATGAATGTTTCATATGCTTTTCGAGACTTCTCGACAACTTCACAATTAGAGGGGGTGTGGAGACTAGCCAATTTCTTCAGCGATCTTAATGTCTCTGCGGGTATCCCCAAGTAACAATAGGAACAACGCTTACACTAATATGCACGGACTACGAACCTGCAGACGAAATCTAGCTCAGTAAAACACACACTCATTTTACATGTTATACACACACATATTAGTTTTTGGAAATATTATATATCCAATCCATTTGTATTCGATCTAATTATTCCATACCATAAAAAAAAAGTCATAAATTCTAGTCCAACTACTTCCAAAAAATATCTTTATGCTAACAATACTCCAAGGCGTTTGAGAAGTCATTTTATTCAGTACCTTTTCTCCTGAATCCTAATCTAGCGTTTAAACTGACTTGAAATCTTTTTTTGACCAATATATTAACTGTAGAAAAGCAAATATATATATTTTTTATAATATATTAATTTTTTATAATACCTATACGGATAAATTCTTTTTAAAATGGTTCAGGGGAAGGACCACTTAACTACCATTTTTAATGTAATGTTTCATATAATTAACTGTAAGTATTGGGGTAAATAAAATTCAATCTTAAAAACATTAAATAAAACACTGAGAATTGTAATGAAGGGAAATGTATGAGTGTTTTACATCAGATTTTTTTTTTTTTTTTTTGGGACTCATCAAAGTATGGACTTTTCTTTAATTACAAAGAAAATTCCTGTACAGTCTGAACATCATTCAACTGCAGCAAAGTTGATAAATGATTTCAAGCTTTTGCAAATGATTAGAGAAGATTATAGCTTCTCACAATATATTGTACAAAATACGGACAATAATAACTAAAGGAAAATCCTACTAAGTGATTTATATGACATAATTATAACATTCTGAGCAAAACAATGCATTAATATTCCATATAATTTGTTTTTCAATATATGCAGATTGATTCAAAGAAAACATTCTTAATATCACGGCACTAATCACTTATAATAGTTCATTAATAATAATTAGCAAGCTAATAGTTTGAAAAAAAAAATGGCATAAAAACAATAATAGAATCATTAATGATTACATTTATGTTTTGACATTAATGATACGTTCCTATAAGGAAATCTATTTCTATAACTCCTAGCAAAAGGAAGTATTACGGTTTGTCAAATTTTCTGACCTGAGTTTTCACTTGAAATATATATGTATTGAAATATCCTAAGTATGGAAAAAAGAAGTTTTTACACCAATGCATTCGACAATAAAATTTTTGTCAAAATCAATCAAAATTCAATTGGAAGTGCTACTTTATTTTTAATAGTTTATTCAAAATTGGCTCTCATGATTTTTCTATAAACTTCATAAACTTAGATATTTTAGCACGGTTACTAAAACTTTAAAGTAAAAATAATCTATTAACGGAAAATACAACTTTACAGGAAGGGTTTTCAACTTATTTCGGAATTTACTCAAAAATGGATACAACAATTTTCTATATACTTGGAATGCTTGCTAGCTAAGTGTACAGATTAACGACTACACTTTTATCTGAAATATCTTGCTAGGAAAATGGATTGTAAGTGGTTTTTTGTGGAATCTATGACCTTAAATTTTAAAAGTTACTTGTGTTTGTTTAATGTTATTGGCGCTGTCTTCTGACTGCAATTAATCACTTTAACTAAATATCTTCTTGGGTGAGTAATGTAACCCGGGGCGGGTGTTGGTGTAGTGGTTATGAGCGTGGACTTGTAAGTGGGAGGACCCCAGTTCGAGTCCACCGTATAACTGCTAAATTTTATATTTGTTTAAAAAATGTTAATAGTAAAGTAGGTGCTTCCGGCCCCCCCACGACACCTAATTTGGTAGTTGGACGTTAAGCCCGCCTGAAAAAATAGGCATTACTTTACTTTTTTTTTTTACTTTACTTTAATGTAACCCATTATTTCCATATTTATTTCAAGGGAAATTAATAACATTTCTCAGGGGAAAAAATAAGAGAATATGCAATAACTATCTGGATGTTATTCGTAAATTTTAAGAACTCTTAGATTTATCGCCACTATTAACGAAGCAATGTCAGATTTCGCCAAAGCCAATTAGATTAACCAAGTTGGACCATACGGTATACTGAAAAATTATGGTCATGGATGTTGTTGGAGCACCTTAGAGGTTTCTTTTGGTTTTTGAATGTCCTTCGGACAATGAGGACCCAATAATGTCGCTTTTGTTCAACTGCCTCTTGCATAAGGTTTGCAAAAGAGTTAGATGTGGATTTAAAAAAGCACCATATTTAATAGAACATAGCATATGCGGGCGATGTGGTAACTACTGGAAGAGCGCTGAAGAAGAGACCAAGAAGAAGAAGAAGAAGTTAAAGTAGTGGAAAATAAGAAGCAACAGTGTGGGTTGGCTAGAGACAAAGATCCTAGTGTTCAAAAAATTCTGATAAGGCCTCACACATGCTTGTGAAACTTGGATCCTGAACTGATCCTGTTTAAGATTAGATTGGTTCAACAGATAATTACTCCGAGGAATTTTCGAAAATCGCTAAGGGGAGAACCTGAGCTGAGGAAGAATAAAAAACAGAGAACTGTATGCCTTTACGGGAAGCGGCCATTGGCTTTAAAAAGGGCTGGAGAGTGATATGGTATAATCATGTTTGCCGGATTCCTGGAAACATTAAGCAGCATCCGACCACGGATGTTGGACGTCCTAAGTAAGAGAGTTGGCTACATAACATGAGATCGGACCAGAATCAGTGCCCTTTTGGTGCATAAAAGGGTTGACTCAATTCTCTCGCTACAGGCATTATCCATCATTGCACAGTGAGCTGTACAGGATCCAAGGAAGAAAAATTCTAAGGGCAGCACATCTGGGACCGCCGCTTGGGAGTCCAGTACGCTAACTCTTAGCTATTCCATTCCTTTCTAATATTATTGAACAGGCCATTGATCATTTCGGTTTGTATTGCCATAGTTTTAATTATAGAGTTTCTCTCCCGTTTTTTTGTGTGTTTACAAAGATTAGATGAAAAAAAAAAGGCTGCAGTATTTAATAATTGTTAATACTTCCTTTAATGGGTAAACATACATTAAAAAATCTAAAGTCCCTGAAGTTATATACTATTAAGTGGTTTAAAAAAAGAACAAAAAAGAATAGGAAATAAAAGCGGTGCCCATCGTTAGCAAACTATTAAAGTTAAAATTAACGACATTTTGGTGGTGAAAGTCCTATATGATAAAAGAACAGAAAACATATAGAGAAAAAGAAACACACGGAGTCCTCTTTTTGTAGAAACGTGATTAGGAACGTTAGAAAGCGCTTTGGTGGTGGAAGATACAATGTTTTCTTTCTTTGTGATCATTATTTAAAACTAGTGCCAATATCTATCACATTTCTTATTATATATATTTATTATTGAACTTATATATGTGAATTACAAAAAGTTCTATATGAGAAAAAAGTTCATTGATGTTCTTGATACTAAATACGTTGGAAAAAATATCTGGAAACCTATCACGAGATTTACTGATTTATTCCTTATTACACACAATCAATGATAAGCATCATATTAATCATCTTCTATATTTTTACCGTCTAAATGTTAATTTTTATCATCTAAAAATTAAGGTCATTTAGTATAAATTCCGAATAAAAGAAACTTGGTCCCATAGTTGTGAGAACTTCAGCAAGAATACGTCGAATGTGACTAATTGATTGATTCATCGATCATTTCACATCAGTTTTTTGTTTTATTGTTACAAACTTAAGGAAAATTAATGCTTTCATTAAAAAAGTAATAGGTTATCATTTAAATCCCTTAAAAAAAAAAAGGAATATATTTGTTTCAATATCAGCGCATCTAAAAAAGACAATAATTTTAGATTATCATATTCACTTTCTCTTACTCCTAGTAAGAGGAAGTATTGTAATCGTGTCAAATTTTCAATATTGAGTTTTCACCGGAAATATCCGTTTTGAGGTCCCCTGAGTCCAAAAAAGTGGTTTTTAGCAAATAATGTGTGTGTGTATTTATGTGAACAGCATAGCTCAAAAACGAAAAACCGTAGAAAGTTGAAACTTGATATTCCGTTTAGATATCACCATGGAATCTGACAGTAGGTTATCTGTCAAAATTCCTCAACCGGAAGTACCACTTTACTAGTTTTTTTTTTTTTACGTTTTTTGTGCGATTTTCTCAAAAATAGTACCGCGATTTTTCTTCAACTTGATATATCAACTACACATACTAACAGTGTTACAACTTTTATTTGAAACATTTCTCCAGGAAAATTCATTTAGGGCACTTCTGGGGGAGGGATGGGGTTAGATTTTTCATTAAAGTGCTATTTCAGTTTATTAGAACAATTCTTGCCTTCTTAATAATGTTAATTAGAATTAAATATGTTATTGAAATTCCGAGATTGGAAGTGCGTTTATTTTACCAACTTTACTAAATGATTTTTTTCACTTTTTCTCGATTTTCTCAAAAATGTCTACGACATTTTGAAACTAAATATATAAACTAAACATGCAAAGATCTACATCTTTTATTTTAAACATTTCTCTAGGAAGATTCATTTAAGCGGATGTTAAGGGAGGGGTAGAGTTACAGCTTCCTCTAAAGTGCTAGTCATAGTTGATTATACAATTCTATGATCCAAACAAAATTAATTAGAAATAAATAGAGGGCCAAAATTCCGAGTTTTAAGAAAATTAGTTAACTGGAAGTGCGCTTTTACTTAACAGTTTTTTTTTTTCAGTTTCCGACGAATTTCGTTAAATTTGGTACACAAACTATAACATTTGTCAATTATAATTTAGAGAACAGGAGTAGGAGAAAGTTGTGTGAGTGTTTCACACCAGATTTTTTTTTTTTATATATAGAACTGAGTAGTCCGTTTAAGATTTTTTTTTATTTATTTTGAAATTTGATTTTATATAATTGCAATAATCCCAAGGCTTAGGCGATGATGCCAGCCAACCAATACCAGGGGGGAGGGTATTATGAGAAAAGTTATTGCCTAAAATATTTTCTCATAATAATCTTGATGGAGTGCTGGCATCAACAGCCAAAAGCTTAAGAATAATCTTGGTAATTATATAAAATCAAATTTAAAAAAATATATATATATTAAACTGAAATACTCAATTCTATGAAAAATTTACGTTTATTTATTTAACAAGAGTCCAAAAAAAAAAAAAAAAAAAAAAAAACCAAGGTATATCATGTCATAATGATCAAGCAACGAAAACAAAACTGAAAAAAAAAAAGGATTCTTTTAAGAGGTAAGAAGAAGAAGAAGAAGATGAGGGGCATCGAGGCCGAAGAAAGTTTAAGAATTATCGTAAGAAAAAAAAACTCTGCAGTCTTGAAAATAGGACCCGCGAGATGCCGCAGCAAGCAACTTTAAAAATTGAGCTCTTTCTTAGCTAGTAAAAATGAGCTTGCATGATCTTAAGCCAACTTACATGATCATAAAAGTCCTTATTTATTTATAGGACAAATGTGTAAAAATTGGAAGTTATATAGCAGAAAGAGAAAGTCGTGTGAGTGTTTCACAAAATTAACTTGTCCCCCGTTCCTAAACGGTATACTCTTTATTTATTCTTCATTATCGGAAGAGTGTATACAGGAAGATTTCTTTTACTTCTAACAGGGCAGGTTATTATTGTTTACCTTTCTAATTTGTACTTTTCACTTATAACCTATATCAGCATTAAAAAAATATAACTTTAATAAGCAGTATTAGCGAATGTAAAAAAAAAAAGTAAAAATTTACAATAATAGTGTAAGTTCTACCTGTAATTATAATCTTCCATAGGAACTTATACATATTATTTTAGATTTGAATATCTAGATTATTCTGTCACCAACAAATTTTAGTAAACATGAATAAAAGCGAAATGTTTATTTAAAATAAAGCATTAAAAATACAATGCATTTCAATGATATAAAAATTAAATTAATTATATTTATTAAATAAATATTCAATTACATTATAAATATACAATATAATTAATTTTGTATAATTAAACTGAATACAACAATTACATATGAATAAAAAATATTATTGAATATTAAAAAAATACAAAGTCATCTTGTTATAAAAAAAATAATTTGTTAATTGTAAATGATAATTTTAATTTTTTTTTAAAGTAGTTAAATTACTTTGTGTACTTCTTTTTTTTTTTTTTAAATTAAAAGCCATAACGGAAAATTTACATATGTATTTACTATAATAAATAAATACTAAATTCGCTAAGTAATGTTAGATTTATTGAATTTCTAATTCATATAGTTACAAAACTGTGTTGGATCTTTTTATTATTTATTACATATTATTACTAAAAAAAAAAAAAAAATACTGTCAAAAGTAATAAATAAAATTTCAACAACATGAAAAAATATTACATCAATTTTTAACCAATAACTAAATAATGTTAATCATTTTCCATAATTTTTCTAACACAATATTATATTCTTTATAACTTTATAACAGTTTTAGAATTGTTGCAAAAATGAGAGAGTAAAATGTTTCTTTAGTGATAAATGATTGTATTAATCCTTTGTAGTGGCATGATAAATGGCTGTGCTTTGTATTATTAGTAACAATAATAAAGATTTCAATAGGAATTATAATAAACCAATAGTTATCCTTAATGTCACACTACTTTATTGGTAATCATAATAACCTTGTAAATTGAAGTTTCACTTTAGAAATCACTCATTCAAATAAATAATATAATGTAACAATAGTAAATCTGTACTTTAATTACTATAAAGCTCTTACATAAAAATCTAATACATCAAAACACAAAGATCAAAAGTAGGAAGTATTGTTTAACCTTGAATAAAACTTTGAAGAAATATTTTGATCATTACCAAAAATTCACGTAAGTTTACTAAATTGAGGATGATTATACATTTTTGATCAAAACAAAATGTTCACAATGAGTAGAAAAAATAAAAATCATTTATCTTTGGTACAAACATTTCTTGAATAATAGAATCAAATTTTGAAACAAAAATAAAACACAGAACACACACAAAAATAAAAAATGAAAGATTCAATAATTCAATAATTAAAAATTCAAGGATTTTTTTTTCAGTAATAAGTAACTAAATATTATTGTTTCTTGAACATTTTTCTCAGAATTAAATGAAAATATTCACAGAAAATAAATTATAGAAAATAATTTCCGTTTCCTTCAGCTTAGTACAAAATTTATTTAAGCACTGAAAAACATATATTCGCTGTAAAGGAATTGTCCATTCTTTTGAAAGAATCAAAATGAGTATTTATGATCTGAAGAAAAGATAAACAGAAAATATTGAATAACTTACACAAATAGGATTAAAAATTTCAATATGAAGATGTACATGCATGCATACATACACCATATTCCGAACCCTGGGCCTTCATCAAAAAGACCTGAACGGTCTTCTTTATCTTGGGCTTTTCTCCAAACTGCTCACTTGGGGGGCTGGCGCTATCCTTCCTTTTGGTGAGTCAAAGCGTCCTCTTTTCATAAAGCTGAATTCCAGGTCATGGAAATCGGTACCTGGTCTCTTTCTATGCTCACAATTAGTCCCATCCATTTTAATATAGTCATTTTGACAATTCCACTATAGGCTTTCTATAGACTGTCTGTGGAGACGCCAAGAAGCCCTTCCTTGAAATAGCCATAAATTTTCTTCAAGCTTTTCCTTTCAAAATCATTCTGGTGCTCTTTTGATCTACTATAATGAGTAATAATGCTCGGAACCATATTGTTGTATAGGTACTTGTTTAATTAGAGTTTTATAATCTCTCAATTTCGTATGAGATATCATTAAATGCTTTGACATAATCGCCCATATAATTAAAAACTTTCTAACTTTTCAAACGATATACTAACAACATCTAAAGATACCTAGTTACTAGCCACTATTTAATAATCAACACCTACACCATAAACGGCTTTGCTTAAGAGTTAACAGTTGGTATGCATAGAAGGAGGTTTCAACAAAGGTTATAGACATGGATAACTTGATAGTCAATACTTATTAGTGTCATTTTCAAATTATTATAAATATTAGCCTGTTTTTTATGTAGATCATCTCAAATATTTTCCATTATTTAATGTTCTATCTGTTTTTAGGATTTTTTATTTTAAATTATATGAATTTTGCAGAGCATGTTGGGGGGTTAAGGCAGTGTTTTTCTTTTCTATTGAGTATAATTTTGGTTTAGTTGGTCTTTGATACGTTACTAATAATTCAGCAAAGACTTCATTTTCAAAATATGTCATTACTATTTTTTTCGAAAATGACTCCGTGTTTCTTGAAACTTTATATTTAAATATTAAACAGGCAATATGCTGGAAATTGTTTTCTTTTTGTGGAGCTATTTCTAGTTTGTTAAACAACTGTATATTATTGTTACTTCTGCATAATGTATGATCCGCCTGCTAATATATGAGAAAGTTGTGTGAGCGTCTCACTATACATTTTTATGCAATATAAGCACAGTTTTAAAACATAGTAATGTTCAAATTTTTTTTTGCCACATAGGTATTGCTGTTTTTTAATAAATAATCATAAAAAAAAAGAAGTAAGATCTTTGCAATTTTTCAAGGCAAGCACAACAAATTGGGACAAACAAACAGAAAGATATGATTGTTTACATTAGAACATGTTAAGTTTTTTAGTAATCTCTGCAAAGTATGCTAGAACCAAGTAAATATAATAAATAAATGTAACATGATATCGGAATTACTTGGCCGGATGTTGTAAGTATTAATTGAATTATCCTTCCCAATGGGTGATTTGAATTTAGTTTCTTAGCCGATTAATGACTGAATAAACTGCTTTTTTTTAAATTATTTAATTACTATAATCCAAACTGGAGCAATATTCAGAGAGGAGGAAACTTAGTGAACTTATTGAACCAGTGTGAAGGAGGGCAAGGTGAAATAAACTCAAGGAGATCGTCTAATATCCCTGAGAATTCTCTGGCAGAGCCGCGTGACATCATGTTTTGCGGTTCTATCCAATACCTGTGTACAGTATTGTGTGCAACACCTCACACATGGTCTCTTGATGCAATCATCATAATTCTAGTTGATAACTTTTCTTCAAACTTGTAAAACCAAAAAGTTAAGTAATGCCATTTTTTTTTTTAGGCGGGCTTCACCGATTCCATGTCGATATCAACATATCAAATAAAATCCAGGGCCAAGAATCGAACCCAATAACACGAAAATACATCGTAACTTGGCAAACTGGCGCCTCTAACCGTTCAACTATCATGAGCCTCTCTTTAAACTTGGAATTTTTATTAAAATTTTAGTTACTCTTAACATTACACAAACATTGTGGGAAACCTATATATTACCTTATTGATTCTTAAGATGTAAAAAATAGTAGAGCATTTTTATCTATCAGTCCCATCCTGGGGAAATCTTTCAAATAAATGTTTTAATTTTATCATTAATCTTTGCAGCTGTATTCGGAAAATTACAGAACTCACGAGAGAGAAAAAAAAATTATTAAAGGCACACTTCTAGTTGGTGGAGCCTGACCAGAACATTCGTATCGGATGTTCTAGTAAACGTAAACGGAAGGTCAGGTTTGAGCTTGTGTTTTTTAAAATTTATTTGTTAATATTTTAATTATTTACTTCTTAATCCAGGAATCTCAAAAATTAAATTCTTGCTTGCCACAGCAAAGGTGTAGTAAGGAAGGAGGTAGTATTACGATCATGTCAAATTTTCGATATCGCCGGAAACACATGCTTTGGGGTTGCTTGAGTATAAAAAAGTGTTTATTTGAATTAGTTTCCCTTCCACCCCCTCAGTGTGTTTGTTGTGTGGTCAGAATAACTCAAAAAAAAAAAAAAAAATCGCTGAAAGAACAAACATTAAATCAAATAGAAGAAGGTTTTGATCAAAATCGATCAATCTCTTTACTGAACAATATTTCCAGTTTTGTACGATATTCTTGAAAACGGCAACAATGACATTCAAAAAGAACTATCATTTTTATTTGAAACATTTTTCTGATAGAGTCACGTTTAGGACTTTCCTCCAAAAATGCCATTTCATTATATTATACGAACTATAATTTATTATAATATTCAAATAAAAATTAAATGCATTTGCAAAATTCATGAATTTTTTTTATTTTTTTTTATTTAAGGCGTCTCAACATCTGTGGTCATTTGCGCCCGGAGCAAGTCCAGTTCCTGCCGGCCTCGGACAGTGTTTTCCCGTTAAGCAAAACTGTTAATCACCACAGTGGGCTTAGGGGTCCTAGGAAGAGAAAATCTAGGCAGCACGACTGGATTCGAACCCGTGATTCCGCAGTTGTAGTCCAGCGCGCTACCACTGAGCTAATCCCTTCCCTAATTCATGAATTTGAAGAATATCAGTTTACCCAGAAGTGTGTGACTGACTGTACTGAACAGTTTTTTGTTTTTTTTTTCCAGTTTTCTATGATTTTTTCCATAAAGATACCAACGGTTTTCATTAACCCTAAAAGAAAAAAACCCTATGGCGCAACAGCCCATGAGGGGCCAAGGCTTGCCAGTCGGCGATTTGTATGGGGGGGGGCTACGCCGTTTAGTTGCGGCCTTCGCTACCTAGGGCGCTACCAACTGTAGCTTCCCACTTTCAACATCGACTTTGCCCTCACGGGAATCAAACCCTGAATTCTCGCATTAAAAGTGAGAGCGCTATCCATAGATCAACGCGTGAGGACTCAGTTTTCATTAAACTTAATATACTAACATACAGACCTATCATTTTTGCCTGAAGCTTCTTTCGTGTAAGTATTTTTTGGGGGCTAGATGCTTATGTATCCCTCAATTATCGTTTTTTAGGTTAGGTTCTCCCAGCTATACGTATAATATTGAAAACATTTAAATATAATTGAAAAATTACGCGTTTCGAAGGGAGGAAATATTATTCATAATAACTATGTAAACTACAGTAAAAGAAATTCGTATGAGTGTTTCATAACCAGATTTTGTTCATCCATAAAAAAAAAAAAAATCCTAAATTATGCCACTGATCAGTGATGATTTAAGACTAGAATTTGGATAATCAATAGATTAATCATAGGATTATAATTTCAATTAATTAAATAAATTACGGCAAAGTAATTAAGTTAATTTTATAGAAATCAATACATATGCATCAGGTTGGATGATTAAATGATTTATACGGGATATAAACAATTAGCTTTATAAACAACAACAAAAATTCTTTGGGAAAAAATGTATGTCCTTCAAATAATATAAAACAATACGAAGTGTGTATTACACGCAGGTAAAAAGAAAAAATTATTGTCGATGTAAACATAGCTTACTAATGGAAGTAAAACACTACAAAGCTACATTGTAAAGAATCAATTGCATTATTACAGTTAATATACACGACACTATAGGATGATACACCACCATCATTGAAATATGGTCCTCAAGGACTGGTGCTATACTATAATAACCGGTTCTCCGATCTCCTTCAATGTTCACCGACATATTATCTTACTTGGCCAGATCGACACCGTCCAGTAAAATAGTGGCTGCTTTTATTTCTTCTTTAAATCTCCTTATATGACAAGCGGACTGTACATTCAATTCTACTTACCAGAAAAAATACTGTAGAACAACTATTACACTTCAAAGTGCACTAAACACTCCCCTATCACTGGACGAAACCTAGATTATGAAGTTACAAATTGATGGATGAGAAAATTTTTTTATAAACAGTTATATTACTCTACCAGGAACGACTAAACTAGTTTATTGTTGATGAACACTTTTAGTCCTAGTAGGAGGGAGCCAGTGGCGGCTACTGGTATTCGCGATTGCGCGACTGAACCCCCAACTATTTGAAGAAAAAAGTACAAAATTAAATAAAAAAGTAGCAAAATTTTCTTATTTGATTTTATTTTCTTTCATATTTCAATTTCAAAAAAATATTTTCATTTTTATATTAGTTAGGAACATAAGTCACACCAAAAATTGTATATACATGTACAATCGTACAAAAATTGTGTAATCTATAAAGTATTAATGAAAAAGATCAGTAGTGCAATCGGAGAGCCAGACATCAAAGAATAGGAACGTATATCAGTATAGGAGCTCCTCTAATATGTTCGTACAATGAATTTGGACACTTAGTGAATTGCTTGTGTATCAGGAGATGTATAAAAAAGTAGGAAGCAGGGGGTTCACAGTTGGGAGTCGCGCTGGAGAATTTAGTATATATATATATGTATATATAAAAAAATTTCTTTGTGGTAGTATAGAAAAGTGTATGTTTTTATTAACTTTTTTCATAAAGAGTAGGGGTTACAAGCGCGATGAACATTACTTACGATCTACGAACGAATTTACCCGATCTTACCCGGAGTTAAAAAAGTTTTTAGCAAATGTTCTCTGTGTGTGTGCGCCTGTGTGCGTGCACGGGTGTGTGTATATGTATGTGAACACCATAGCTCAAAAACGAAAAACCGTAGAAAGTTGAAACTAAATATTCCGTTTAGGTATCACCATGAGATCTGACCCTACGTTATCTGTCGAAATTCCTCAACCGGAAGTACCACTTTACTAGTTGATTTTTTTACTTTTTTGCAATTTTCTCAAAAATGGCTCCGACGATTTTCTTGAAATTTGGTATATGAACTATACATACAAAAATCTACAACTTCTATTTGAAACATTTCTCCGGAAAAATTCATTTAAAGGCAGTTTTGAAGAGGGGTTGGGTTAGGTTTCAATCTAAAGTTCTATTTCGGTTCGCTATGCAATTCTGTCATCTAAATAATATTAATAAGAATATAATATGTTGTTGAAATTCCGAGTTTGAAAAAAATCGGATAACCGGAAGTGGGTTTACTTTACCACTTAGTAAATGATTTTTTCACTTTTTCGCCATTTTCTCAAAAATTGCGCCGATAATTTTCTTGAATCTTCTTACATAAACTAAACATACAAAGATCTATAACTTTTATTTGAAACATTTGTCTGGTAAATTCATTTAAGGGCATTTTAGGGGAGGGATGGGGTTATATTATTCTCTAAAGTGCTCTCATATTTGATTATACAATTCTATCATCCAAACAAAATTAATTAGAAATAAATAGATGGCCAAAATTCTGAGTTTCAAGAAAATAGTAAACCGGAAGTGCGCTGTTACTGAACATTTTTTTCAGTTTTCGAAGAATTTCATTAAATTTGGTACACAACCTATAAAATTTGTCAATTATAATTTTGAGAACTGAGTAATGGTCATTGCCGCCTGAGCCTTCTCAGTGCACTGCCGGCCTCCGGATGGTGTTCTCTCGTTACAGACAACACTGCCCATCACCGGACAGTGTGTGTAAGAGCTCCTAGGAAGAAAAACCTAAGGGCAGCACAGCTGGACTCGAACCCGAGTCCTCCGCGTGGGAGTCCAATGCACTATCCACTGAGCTAATAGATTTATTCTTAATTTAACATATTTAATTGTATGAGAGGGATGCAAGTTTTTACCTGGCTCCTGGCTTACTTCGTGATTTGTAACTAGCCAAGCTACTAATTATGATAGGTAATGTAAGTATTTAAAAAAAAAAAGTTGAACCCCCACATATCCAAGTCACGAGCCGCCACTGGGAGGGACTATAATGCGAACGCGTCTGTTTGAGTATGAACAAATTATCTCAAAAACGAAAACTTGCAGGTAAACTCCAACTTGCCACTCCCTTTATATTTATAACGTCAAAATTGGGTGAAACGAAAGTGCGACCGACTTTACTGAAATATTTTCTTAAGTTTCATGAAAATCATTGATGCAATTGCGAGTTCGAAGAAAAGTCGGTTACCGAAGTGCAAAATTATAGACTAGGTTTCTGAAATTTTAGAAACCTTAGGTTTCTAGGGTTCTTTTGAAAAAACGGCACCAACGATTTTCGTTAAACTTGGAATGTTAAACTGCATACCTATAAATTTGGTCACTTTTATTCAAAACTTGGGGGGGAGAGTCAGGGAGGACTAGAGAGCTAAAAAAAAAAATGTATCGTCTCTGGTGACCTCAAAACATATATTTCCGATGAAAATTCAATTACAAAAACTGGAGAAGTTCCAACACTTCCTATTACTAGGAATAAGAGAAAGTGAAGATGTTTTTAGCGAATAGTGACTATGTGTGAAAATGAGGTGTGTTAACAGAATATCTCAAAAACGAAAATTCGCAGGAAGTTTGAACTTGGTATTCCAATTAAATCACACCACACCGCATCTGATACGATACAAAGGTTACAAAGTCCATCAAATGGAAATGTGTTTTTTTTTTACTAAATAGTTTTTCAGTTTTTCGCGATTTTCTTGAAAATGGATTGGAATAATTTTTTATGAACTCGGTATATTACAATAAAACATAAATATCAATCACTTTTATTTGAAACATATTTCTTTAAAAAAGTGTTATAGAGAGTTTTGCGGAATTTGGAGATTAAATTTCAAATGTTATTATAAAACAACACCTAGTGGCTAGCATAACCGATTTCTGTCTAAACAATACAGGTTCAATCCCAACAAAAAGAACTTTTTATATTCTCTCAACTGTACCTAGACAAGTGACTGACTTGGAAGCCCCATACAAGACTTAAACACATTTAACTGAATAATAGATATAAGCTCCTAAAAAGTCTATTCGACCAACTCTCAAGACTAACACTTTACAATATCTCTTTTGGCTCCTATATGGACTTACGGACTCCAACTTTACGGAACTGCAAAACGAAGTAACATTAACAAAATACAGACCCTACAGTATAAGAACTCTTATCACATCTTAACCCATAGATCGACTAGTTGACCATCACTGGATGATAATCATTCACAACTATCACGCTATTTTTGTTCATACATCACTTTTAATTGTTGCTCCTTATAGAATAGTTGTAAATATTCAATAAAAAAAAATGAAAAGAAAAGCTAATTTAGTCTATTGACCAAAAACTGTTAGCGCTGTCTACTGGACAATAATATAATCACACTTCTATTACCTGCCTTGTTCAAGACACTTTTCCATTCCCTACCGATAAGGACAAATGAATAAAATTTATTTTATTGTATATAATTGGATTAATAGTAGTAATAGAGAAAGTGGTGAGAGTGTTTCATACCAGATTTTTGTTTAACAAAATAAAACTTATTTATCTTTCAATTTCTATTAATGTATGAAATTATATCTACAATTCTTTTATTTCTCAATTTCCATTTGATCCATGAGTAAAAACTTATAGAATTAGAAAATAAAATAACGTAATAATGAAATATCTATTGTAATTGTCAAGAATTATTCCATTTATTTTTTTTTTCCAGTTGGATAACCATTTTTATATTGAGATAACTGAGGTGTATAATCTTACCTATATTTGGATTTGAATACTTTCTACAGCATTAACTGGCCTTAGATTTTCTACAGAATTTCTATGAAGCAAACATACTATCCTATTCACTTAGGTTAATGTAAACAATTGAAATAAATCAATTAACAATTACCTACGCTGATATATTATAACAAGAAAAATGGGATCTTACCTACTTTTAGTTAATTAAATCATACAGAAGTATATTGAAGATAATTTTCTCAAACAAAAGCTTGTTTAAGCGAAAAAACATCGAACATACATTAACATTTCACATAAATGTTGGCTACAAAATCATGCCATATATGTATAAAAATAAAAATAATGTGGGAATTTTGAAAGAGTGCTCATTTCCTTCCTGTTAAGTTGTTGCCCTAGTGAACCGTGTATAACGGGAATGCTACATTTCACTAGAGAGATTATGCTTGTAACCTTCTCTAGGTTAATATTTTTTTTTTATATATTATTTACATAAATACAGTACTAGAAAAATCGTTATCTATTAATATTAAAATAAATAGATTTATTTGAAAGTGTTTTAAAAGAAACAGAGAGTAACTCCTAAAATCTCTACAATAAGACGAATACCTTTATATGTCTGTAGCCTATACAATGCAATATAACTTAACAAAAGGAATAGAAATGGGACACAAAAAGTAACCTTTTTACTTTCTCTTACTGCAGGTAAGGTTTTTCACTTTCAATATCGTGTTTTCACTGGAAATTTACGTTTTAAGGCCTCCTGAGGAGGAAAAAGTGGGTTTTTAGAAAATGATCTGTATGTCTGGTTTTTATCCGTCGTAGCATGCGTAGATATTCTTTTTGTTTCTGACCAGTTTCGTATTTTCATCTATCGTCAGAGTACATTCCCCAAATTCGTGTAGAAATTTCACTTCAACGCAATGTTTCTGTTACACTCGCCCTTGTTGGTTTGTTGATTGTATGTATGTGCGAGAGGTTAGACCGGGTATATGAACTTGGTATATCAACTACATATATTAAATGCTTCAAATTTTATTTGAAACAGTTTTTCTAGAGACCTAACATTTTACAGAAGACTTTTTGTTTGTAATTTTTTTTTTTTTTTGGGAAAGTTTACATATTTAAGGAGGGAGGGTTTGTTGAAGAAGTGAGATTCTTGCATTGATATAACATTGAAGATAACTAAATATCGTTCAAAGAAACTTTGTGATTTATAACTGTATAAATTGCAGTTAGAGAAAGTCGCGTGAGTGTTTCACAGTAAATTTTGTTTTTTCAGTATTTTTTTTTAATTTAAGGTGCGTCAATATCTGTGGTCATTGTCGCCCGGAACCTTCTCAGTACACTGCCGACCTCCGGACAGTGTTCTCTCGTTACAGACAACACTGTCCATCACCGGACAGAGGCTCCTAGGAAGAAAAAAATCTAAGGG
This sequence comes from Triatoma infestans, assembly GCA_011037195.1. Taxonomy (NCBI): domain Eukaryota; kingdom Metazoa; phylum Arthropoda; class Insecta; order Hemiptera; family Reduviidae; genus Triatoma; species Triatoma infestans. Next base: position 179,160 of record JAAEAF010001256.1, on the reverse strand, counting down.
TAGCACAGCTGGACTCGAACCCGGGTCCTCCGCGAGGGAGTCCAGTACGCTAACCACTTAGCTGTTCCCTTCCCCTTTTGCTCAGTATTATGATTGGAGGGTGAAGTCGAATCGCCTCCTCGCGGTGCCCCCTGGAGCCCAACGATACTGAGCAAGTAAAGCTGGCACTGGATAAGCTTAGAACTGTAGATGTAAATGCCGGCAAGCTAGTGATCTTCATCGACTCGTGAGCTACTATAGCATCACTGGTGTCATCCGCTTCTCTAGAGTCAACAGTGTTGCTAGCTGCAAAGCTAAGCGCAACCTAGCTGATTAGAGAAGGATGGATGCTGACGTACCAATGGGTACCCAGACATTGTGGGATTGAAGGGAACGAGAAGGCAGACTCTCTGGCGGAGAACGGAGCAAAAATGAGCCAACCTCGTAATCCTCTCACTTCAAAACATGTGCTCTCACTGGAGAAGAATAAAAAAAAACAATGTTCGAAGAGAGCACCAATCCATAGCCGAAGGTAAAACTTGGGCAAGCTGATGGAAACAGCCGCTTGCCGCATTATTGCCACGTAAGTTAGAAGTTAGCAAACTTTAAGAGCAGCCACAGGCCACGATTTCCTACAGAGCCATCTCCACCGCATTGGGGTAGTGAATTCACCGATTTGTACTCTTTGCCGCCTAGAAGAAATGACCCAGAACCACCTTTCTACCTGCTCAGAACTGGACGACGTGCGCGCCGAATGCGCCACCAGCGATCCTTATTTTCTACTTAGCAAACTTTAGTGGACTGCTAGAACACGTCTTATGGCCTAAAGGCCTTAGAATAAGGCGTAGGGGAAAAAAAATATTATGATTTTTTGTACTTTCCCTCACTGCCATTGTGTCAATTTTTTTCCCTCAATATTATGTGATTTTCTGGAAAGCGGCTCTGTCGATGTTCTTTTAACTTTGCTTATAAACAAACGTATAAACCTATCCTCCTGATATTAAAAACATCTCATACTTGAACGTTTAATAAAGAGTTAAAACTTTGAAAAAATTTTGTTATTTAGAATTATTGTAATAACTGCACTGAGAAAAAAAAGAAGTAATATAATTCTTATTAATTAATTTTATATAAGATAAATGGCTTTCTTGTCAAGAACAATTTATAAAAGTAATTGTCTGATAAATTGAAAAGCCATAAATTGCAAGACAGTGATAATGAACGTAGAACAACTAATCTCTGGAGTTGACAAGCAAGATGAAGGAGAAGCTGGTACATTATGGGCATAATATGCAAGATCCCAGCAATATAGCGCTTCTTACATTAATGGTCAAGCGATGAGATATACTACTTTCGGAGAGAGTTGAGAGTTTTAAATAAGAAATATTGTCTGAGGTGAGGAAAACCTCAGACAATAAGGAAAATAATAATAATAAAAATAATAATAATAAAAAGATTTCTTACTTTATTATATCCTTATTTTGCAGCAAATAATACTGCATATTTTTTAAAAAAGCTTTTATAACGGAATTAAACTTGTGTGAGAGAAAGTGAGCTTTAGCTATTTAAAATGATGGTTGTATTTATATTATACAAAATAAAAAGAAGATTAACAGTAAAATGACCACAATAAGGAAGTAATAATAAACGCGAGAGTTATTATTGTAATTTTTTTTTTTAATAAATAGAATTACAATAATTAATGTTTTATGAGAGGCTTTCTTTAAGTTTTACAATAATATTTTATTACAATTTATTATTGATTAGGATTGGAGATTAGTGTAATCTGAAAATGATTGGAAATTATTAATTAATTTGAGCAAGATAATATTAATTATAAATCAATCTCATAGGAACAGTAAACAACAAAAAATTTGACACATTGATGGGTAGAACATGTAATGTTATTGGTGATGTGTTGTAGTAGCTTGTGTAGCACGAGCGGATGCAAGAAATTATATCTATTTTAATAGAAGAAAATTATGAGCAAAAGGATAACCCACGTAGAAGAAGAAGTACAGTTGCAGGAAAAATTTATGAACCTTGTTAGCATTATCTACCCCCTCTTCTCACAGGGGAAGATTTGAACGAACAATTAGAAGACATTCCTTCAAGAACAGTCTGAAATAGACATTCAAGCTAGAACACTTGCTTCAGGAATCGCTCTCTTAAACTCAGTGCCAGTGATAGTGATTTGCCTTTATTCTAGATAAACATATGATTTTATTAAGATATAGTTGTGATATTGTAAAGTACTTAAATTTGCTTAGAGAATAGTATATTTATTTTAAAAACAGTGGTGCTCTCTTGATTATTTCTAATACTTCTCTCTTAAACATATATACTCATAAGCCCTTTTACTAAACCGCTCATGCTACACCAACTACCACCAACAACACACAACAACTCAACACACCAAAAACATTTTTTCAAACACAATATGACATTAGAACCATTCTCTACTAGTACTGATAATTTTATTCAAAATTTCATCCTTATAAAGTAATTAATTGTAATTAAAAGTGAATAAAATGATTAAGATTACTTGTTTTGTTCATTACATATAAATTGAGAAACATGATAAAAAACAAACATTACTATTTGGAGAAGCTCAAGGTAATAACAAAGAAATTTAGATTAGAAATATTTCATTAAATTTAATTATTAAATATGATGATCAAACTGAAATATGCAAATATTTTCTGTGTCTTAATGCTATTGTTTACTGCCCTTGTTTTTCAATCTAGTTTTGACCTTGAATGGTTGAGGCGAATATTAATAATATCTTAAAAGGGTGAGAAATAGAATTTATAGTTTTTTTTTATTAACTATTAATTAGATTTCCAGAATGATTAACCATTACTATTAGTTAAAAAAAAAAAAAAAAACTAGTGTGAAACACTCGCACAATCTCCTATTATAATTCTGACAAATTTTCTTCAAAAAACGGAACTATCATTAAATATTCAGTGTTGATCTTTACATTACATGTAAATATAGTTGGTGGGGGAGCCGTACATTTTTGCTCCCCATACATACTTTTCATTAAGTTGGCTTTACCGATATTTTCGGAGCCTTCCTTTTCCATACCATCAAATCCCAAAGAAATCCACCATGCATATACCAACTCCTCCAATTCAAGGTCTCCAATATATCCGTTCTCGCCTCTCTGAGTTTCGCATCCCTCGGCATATGACAGCAGCATACAACAATAAATCCTTTCTAATCCGGCTTCCGTCCAGCAACCGCCTTTGCTTGCAATCTTTAAATCTGTCTTTTTCATCACCTTCTCCAACCTTAGGCACTTCCCAAATGATTTGAAGTTTATATATACGTACATATCAAAATAATCTTAGGCGGCCTATACACCTTCAGTTTGTTGGAACGAAAAACTGAGCAAGAAACTGAACGAAAAATTGAACTGAAGGTGTGTGGCCTAGCTAAATATTTTTTATGCCAGCTCATCAATTTTTGTGTCAGTTCTGGCGAATTTGGTCAACAATGCGCTTGAATGAGTGTTTTGTGGTCCTATAACAATGAGCCAGTACAAAGTAGTAGGTTGACAAACTCTGGTCAGAAGTTTCTTGGTCAATCAAGAAGAGAAAAGGTCATTATATAATAGCACAGTGACGAATGTAGACGTCATCAGGAGAAGTTCCAGACCGTTTGGAGTCGTTCACTTTTTTTTTAACTATTTTCTGAACGTGAACCAAGGTTATTGATTTTTTTTTTTTTTTTTTTTTAACAACACTTTCTCTCGTCGCGTCAAATTCAATTAGTCGCAGTTTCTTCAATGAGTCTGTCATATGTTCGGCCTTCTTCACTCTGTTGGAGTAAAACCGATTTTCGGTGCACCATAGCTCTGGCAACGAACGATAAGCCTCTATGAAAGATAAAATTGCCTCTTTTTTTGTAAGTTAGGGTCTTTCCATACGATAGTGTGAAGTTCTCGTATGAAAAGAGGACCCAAATGGTCAGATCTAGTACCTGCGTTATTATCTGCGCAAACTGCGCAGTTTACTCAGTGATAATCACTCCGATAAACTGAAGGTGTATGCACCCTATTAGGTTTACCCTTTAGGTCTCATTTTTGTATATTTCCCATTTAGTTACTCTTCTATCTCTTTCTATGTTATTATTAAGATTTCTGAATTACCATTTTACCATAATTTGTATTTATATTTATATACCCATATTTAACCAGACTCAGCGTCTTCTTTTTGTTCGCTGTAATTAAAGTTAGGAGTCTTTATGTCCAAACATAAAGTGAATTTTTTTTTTTCATATCATTGGATTTTAGATCTAAGAAGGTGTCTGAATGTTACACCACCGTTCAGTGTTTCTATCAATCTTGATCAGACAGAAGTGTAACATGCGATCCCCAAACGACTCCACTAAAATCAATTTTTCTGACAAAAAAAAAAAAATTTAATTCAGAAATCTATTCGATAAAATTGAACTTGAGGTATTCCGTCATTTTCTTCATACTTCCGAATCTAACAGTGCATTTAATAGACCTCATATATTTAATGGAGGAAAAGCTTAATATTGTAGCTCCTTTAGAATCTCCCCTCCCAAAGTTTGTTCTGGGAAAAATAAATAAAAACATTCATTGATAGGCACATAGGAACGAGCATTATGTGTGTTTTGGTACGTCAAGTTTCCAAAAAATATTGGACCTGTTTTCGCTTAAAAAAAATGATGAAAACCATTTAATAAAATTGCACTTTTAGGACAACCAGTTTTGACCAAAGTATCTGTGTTAGATTCCATGTTGGAGACTAAACGAAATATCAAATTTCAACTTTCTGCGATGTTGCATTAAACATTTTTGTTTTTTGTTTTTGTACCAAGGGACTTCAAAACAAATACTTTTGGAGAAAAAATTCAATAAAAATGAAATCTACTTCGAATTAGAATTTTTGTGACTTATTTTGTTCGGCTGGGGATAAGCAGGGGAACCACTAAGAACCCTCACAAACTGGCTTACTAATTTCAAATCTCTGGAGAAAATTACCTCTTACAGCTTATAAGAGAAACTAAAAGAAAAGAAATTAATACAATATTTATAGATATGTTGCAGGACTTAACGGAATAAGAAAAGCTGTTGCGCTCAAGAACTCAGTATCTCAGATCAACAGAAATTTACATAATATAAGAATGAATATTTCGTAATTGTTACTAAAGTTGAAATAATATATAAAAAAATAAAATAAAAGTAGCTGAGCATTTTAAAATATACTAAGCCCTCTGACGGAACAAATTTCTAATAATTGGATTAAAAATACACTGATCAAAAATGTCAGAATTTTGTTCCTAAATAAAATAACATTGCATAATGATAGTCAAATGAAGTCTTCGTAGGTCAGTAATAGTAGTAGTTATTCGAAAAAAATATGGAAATAACTCAAACTTTCATTAAAACAAAGAAATCATCAATGGGTTACTTTCACAATGGAATTCCCGAATATATCTCTCATATCTTTTAGAAATTTAAATTTAATTTTCATAATTCATATATCTTACGCATAGGAAATCCCCTTTTAACTTCCCAATTTTCGAAAAATAATTTCAAGAAAGAGAGAGGTATTATAGTGTTATAAACAAATTAAAAGGTTGAATTAGCACATATTACATGTGTCATGTTTGTACAATGTTTGTGAAGAGTTTTTGATAAATCACATATGTGACGAATATTTTTAAAACTAACAAAATTATGAACAATTTTAAAATGGTTAGTTGTTTTTATTAAGCAATGATCTTCAGTTCGAATACTTTTGAATAATCTTCAATGTAAGTAGTGTTCTATTGACAGCAGCCGTTTTCAAGAAAATCACAAAAAAAAAAAAAAACGGAAAAAACCATTCAGTAAAGTGGCACTTCCGGTAGATGGATTTTGCCCGAAATCTTCGTGCCTGATGCGGTGGTATTACCTAAACGGATTACTAAATTTGAACTTCCTGGAACTTTTCAATTTTTGAGATATTCTTTTCACTCACATCCACAATCAGACACACACGCACATACACACACATTCCAAAAAAATCACTTTTTTGGACTCAGCGGAGCCCAAAACATGTATTTCCAATTTCAAAACTCTGGCACGGTCGCAATACTTCCCCTAACAGTTAGAGAAAGTAAAAATGAATGGTGCCGGAATAGTGTGCACTCTACCAACCCTGTTAGGATATCTACTAGTATAACCTTACTAGAGTACGCACTGGGACTCTTTGAATCGACTCATGCTGCGACTCTGAATCCGGGCCATGTCCACACCAAGATTAATTTGCGTCAGTCCTTACCCAGTTAATGGCGGAAAAAGTTGGCTTGGCGGTGAATTTCTATAGCCCTTTTTGGTTTAATTAATAAAAATAACCGAACTTTAAAAAGAAAACGGCCAATACGATGGTGGGTATAGCCGCCATGGGGAAAAGCTGCAGATTTCGTTTGAGAAGTCAAAAGTGATGCTCATGAAAGGCAAGCTTCATCCCAGTCGTCCACCTTGGATCCGGGTGGACGAACAAAGAATAGCTCACGTAACCCAGTTTGAGTATCTAGGCGTGCTCCTGGATTGGAAGCTTTCTTTTAAGCCCCATATTCAGCGAGTTGCCTCAAGATGCCTCAACTTATACCAGGGGATCAAAAGAGTCCGTGGAGAGTGGGGGCTGAAGACTGGTGTGGCTCTGACCATCTACAAGGGCGTGATTGAGAATGTCGCAACGTACGCATCTGCCTGTTGGGCTGAAAAGCTGGACATGCAGTCCTACAGCGGCATTCTACAAAGAGCTATTTTATGCTCGGTGACTAGGGCCTATGCGACGACGTCCACGGCCTCCTTACCGGTGGTCGCTGGAGTGTTGCCGCTCGATCTCCAAGCAGAGATGAGGGCCCTAAGATACAAACACCAAAAAAGGGCATGATCGTCCTTGATGGTCGGGAGTTGTCTAGTCAGATGCCTCCTGCTCTCGTAAAGAAAACGATCCGAGAGTATGAGATAGGGAAGTGGCAAAGACGCTGGGATGAGGCAGAGACAGGAAGAACTACTTATGAGTTCTTTCCGAATCTGCATCACAGACTGTCGATGCGATGGCTGCGGCTATCCCAGACCGTCACACAATATTTCACGGGTCACGGGGAGTTCAATTCTAAGCTCTTCGACTTGAGATTGAAAGATTCCCCAAATTGTGAATACGGTCAGCGGGACACGGTGCATCACGTTCTCTTCCGGTGTCCTCTCCTCGGCGAGGCTAGAATCCATATGGAATTCAAGCTGATAAGTAGGGGGGAGAACTGGCCGGGAGAATGTAACGAACTGGCTGGTAACGAATGCAAGGAATTTCGAAGACTTTGTCGAGTTCGCTCGCTCAAGAAGTCGCGGTGATAAGAAGGACTAGACGAATAAGTAGAGGTCCGCCTCCCCGTGGCAGGGACGGGAACTTATCTACCTTGTAGATAAGGCTAAGTGACCATAGGCACCGGTTTTGGCGCTATGCGCTCGGTACGGTGGCGAAGAGTGTGTGTAATAATAATAAATAAAATAATAATACGATGGTGGGTCCGAAAATTCTTTCATGAGGGGAATCAGTACGCGTGTGAACTTTTGGACACTTTAAAAATGGAAGACGGGATGGGATTTAAAAATTTTCTTCGAATTTCGCCAACCGAATTTCGAAATTATTTTGAACAAAGTTGGAGGGTGGAGGGTCAAGAAGAATTTTTTTTCTGTCTATACTCTGCGAAAGACGGGTCCCACGGAAAGAGCTCCTGCTCGGCTGCGATTCACGTGTACACTGAGACGTGTTGTGCGACTTGTGTCAAGGAATCTCATGTCGGCCGGGACGCAAAAAGAGTCAGAAATAATAACCCGCCGAACACCAGATTCATTAACTCAAGAATGGACGCAGCCTAGACTTTGCCTAGACTCACGCGGGACTCACCTCAAACGCAAACAGTCGATTCAAAGAGTTCCAGTGCGTAGTAGCCTTAAGGTATTCACTAATCTCTTCTGTGGGAGTCCCCCGTACCACCGAAGAAACTCTTAGCCGGTCAAGTTCGAAAATAAGTGGATCACAGTTCTATTTTCGCGCGGTTACCGTCATGAGGGACGACCATATGTAAAGTTCAATTGTAATAATATGTAAATGTCTTGAAAATAATAGTTTTCATTTTTGTCGATAGTGCATACCAAACCAGAATCATGACGGTAGATTGCATATTATACGAGAATCATAACGATAGAGCGCACCGCATACCAGAATCATGACGGTAGAGTACACATTAACCAGCACCAAATGAATTAACCTGGAAAACTGTTTGACAGGTATTTTATATGTGTAGAAATAGTATAGAAAGTTTAAAGGTTTTTGAAAAAATCGCGAAAAATTGATAAAACTATTCATTCAGTAAAATCGCACTTCCGGTCGGATTATGGATCTTGACCGAAACCTTAATAATTATTATGAGGAGTTATTCTTCAGAAATATATACGTATCTGTGCTCTGTAATTCAGAATCTTTTCAGGTTAAACTGACAACGGAAAAATAATTTAAATTCAAGTATATTATGAAGAAGAAGTATATTATGAAGAAAACAAGTTATATAAGACAAACTTCAATATTTTTTCTACCTAATGGTAACAAATAAAAAAAATCGTTTATAAATAATTTAAAAACACTCTACAAATGTAAGTAATATATACATACATATGTAAACAATGAGTCCTTGAAATTTATTTTATAAAAATCACAATAAGAAAGTGTAAAAGTAAAATAAATTAAAAGAAAATAAATAAGTTTTGTAACTGAAGTAGATATAAAAATAAAAAAACAAGTTGAGGTTATAAAGAGAGAACAGTAACCATCTCCCACGGCAGTGACGTAACAAAATGCACATTTTCTTTTTTACTGTTTCAATTTGTTACGTATGCGCAATCATTTTGTTTGAGAATCTATGGGTTACTCAAGTTGATCAACATCATTGTGAGAAGATAATGAAAGTGAGAATAAGGTACAGATAGGGGGTTGAACAATTAAAGACATAAAAAAGTCAAATTTGATGGTTTTTCTGTAATTTAATATTATTGTTACTTTGGAAGAAGTAGATAAAAAATTTAAATTTGGAAATTTATACTTTTATAAATTTTAGTGAAAGGTATATATACCAATCAATAAGTATTTCGTTATTTAGACGAATAAAAATTACTTTCAAACTGGTTAAACATTTCGAAATAGTTAATAAGCTATGGTGCAAATGTTTTTGAGTTTTATTTTTCTATTTGACCATATTATTATTAGTAGAACTATTATTACTTGTGGTATCTTAGGCCTGATTCATTGATTTGCTTTGTAAGCCGGATATATTTGTAATAATTTCATAATAAATTATTACTATACTCAATATCTACTAATTAAATTTAAGTTCTTATATTTCCGATCCACCCAAGAGATATAAAAAAATTATTACTACGTCTATCCTCGAAAAAAAAAATCATTCTAGATATTTATGTAAACGTTTAATGTGTAGGGGGAAATTTAAAGTTATTGAGGGAAATTTATTTACTGACCAACAACACTGTCTAGTGTCGAGTTGTGGTTAAGTTTTGTGTTAGATTCATAAACGTTTTATGATATATATGATGTTTTATTTAAGTTTATTAATAGTTAGATGATACTATATATTATGAGTGTATTGGACAAATAATGTTTGGTTTTATTTCATTTATTATTCTTCTTTAAAACAAAAAGAAGCTTGCTTTTGTAGAAATATTTCAAAAAAAATATTAATCACTTTTTACATCAATTTTTTTCAAATAGCTTTTTTGGCCCTTTAAATTTTTTCTACATAAAAACCTAAGGTACGATGTCTGTATGATTGTTTGTTTGATTTTAATAAATTAATATCCACAGCAAGATGACTTCCTGGAGGTTTGTAAGGTTTTTTTTTTATTTATAATCTTTGGGGGACATTACAAAAGCTGTATGTATAGTGAATTTTAAACCAGTCTAGAATTTAATGATTTGTAAAGAGTTTGTCAAGAAATGAGATCACAATATTTGTGCAATCACAGTGTTAAAACTGCAAATTGTGGTCACAAACATGTCAATGGCCTTCATGGAACTTTTAAAATGTGTAAATCAAAAACAAGAGTGGGGAAATTTTTTAATTTTTTTTTTTCTCTATCTTATTTGTTGTGTCAGAGGAAGGATTGTGATAGTTTAAAAATAAACTTTGAATTGATATTAAAATAAATTTTAAATTACTGGAAATATATGTTTTGTTGGTCCCGGATATGAAAAAAAAAAAAAAAAAATCTAGTGTGAAACACTCACACAACTTTCTCTTATTCCAGTTTTCAAAATTGTAATTGATAACTTTTATAGTTAGTGTACCAAATTTAATGACATTCGTCGAAAAATAAAAAAACTTTACAGTAAAAGCGTACTTCCGGTTTACTAATTTCCTTGAAATTCGTAATTTTAGCAACTTATTTATTTTTAATTAATTTTGTTTGGATGGTAGAATTGTATAATCAACTATGATAGCACTTTAGAGAAAAACATAACCCCTAAAAGCCCCATTAAATGACTTTACCAGGAGAAACGTTTCAAATAAAAGTTGCAGGTCTTTATATGTATAGTTCACATGCCTAGTTTAAAAAAAATCGTTGGAGCCGTTTTCAAGAAAATACCAGAAAACTGAAAAATACATTTCAGTAAAAACGTATCGATTTTTTTCAAACTTGGAATTTCAACATACATTTAATTTTAATTAATATTAATTAGATGATAGAATTTTATAGTAAAGTGAAATAGAACTTTAGAGGCTTCCCCCCCACCCAGAATTGCCCTTAAATGAATTTTTTTCAGAGAAATGTTTGAAACAAAAGTTGGAGAGTTTTGTATGTATAGTTGATATTGTAAATTTAAAGAAAATCGTCGGAGTCATTTTTTTAGAAAATCGCAAGAAAATGAAAAAAAAATTTCAATAAATCAGTAAAGTGGTACATCCGGTTGAGGAATTTCGACAGATGACCCTACTGACGGATCCCATGGTGATAACCTAATCGGAATATCAAGTTTGAACTTTCTACAATTTTTTGGTTTTGAGCTATACTGTTTACATACACACACGCACACCACCATTTTCTAAAAACCACTTTTTTGGACTCAGGGTACCTCAAAATGGATATTTCCGGTGAAAACTCAATATGGAAAATTTGACACGATTATATAATTAATTTGATTACTATAACTAAGTAAGAGAAAGTAAAATGTTTATAGTGAACGGTTTGTGTATGTGTGTTTAAAGAATATTTCAAAAACGAAAAGTCGCAAGCAAGACAACTCATAATAATTGTGAGGAGACTGCTTTCAAAAATATATATATTTTATATGACTTCCTGTTTATAATGTGTATTTCTTAATCCTTTTTAAAGCTTAGTATATCTTTGGCGTTAATTATTATTGTTAATCTTGTTTGTTCTATGTATAATTTATATATTTGTATTTATTATCTATGATGACTGATCAATACACTGTGTGGTTGAAGGATTTCAATTTTTATTGAACAACATCACTTTGTTTAATAAATAAATTAAATGTTTCTCTCTTTACTGTAGAAATTAGTAAGATAGACAGAAATGTCTGACCAGATCTAATGTAATAAATAAACAAACAAAAATATCCTTATTGTTCGTAGAAGATAGAAAGTTAGTTTAGACACTAAATATATAATAATAACAACATAATACAACCATAACAACAAATAAAACAATAGACGAGGAAATAATGTTAATTTTTGTGCTTTATTTTTTTTTTCATTTACTCTTCAAAATAAGTTTTTTTTTACTGGTATTATGGTGCACAGCGTCTTTTTTCTTATGAGATCAAAGAATATTAAAACGGACACATGGCTATTATAGGAAGTAGTATTATAATGTAAATAATAGGAGATTTCTCTTATAGATTTATATTTTGTTTTTCTTTAGCATTCAGTTAAATACATAGCGCTTGCTCACTAAGAAATACAATTTTTGCTAACTGAATTTCACTATTAAAAACTCTGGTGTGAAACACAAACGACTTCCTGTTACCGCTGTTAGTACAATTATATATAGAAAAACAAATTTTCTTTCAACTTCAAATTTCACTCACTTATTCTGAACATAATTATAGAGGTGGTGCTGGGGAGCAACTCCCTACCCTGGCAGTTAGTAGCTCCCTAGATTACACTGCAAGAGAGCATCAATAACATAATCCATCGAGAGATTGCAATAAAATACTAACTTCTGAAAGAAAATGTTATCATACTGCAGTACGATGGACAAAACAGCCCGTTGCAATAGGGCCGGACATCGTGCTGCTCTATAAAAGGGGTGATAAATCCGCCTGCTGTAATAACCACGCATGGACTCATGATCACGAGGAGAGAGGAGAAGATCAGAAAATACGAAGACATCTCAGAAGAAATCAAACAGATTTGGAAAACCTGCTAAGTGTAATGTGTTCCTCCACTATTCATTTCCTTGACCAGCATTATACCCACAGCTCCTATTTGGGATCTGGAAATGCTCCATATGCCGAAAAATCTCTACCTTATCATGCAGAAAACTATTATATGGCTTATAGTAAGTAACTTAACGACCTAGGACAGGGACAGAAGCACCTACTTTACGATTAACATTTTTTAAATGAATATAAAATTTAGCAGTTATACACGGGACTCGAACTGGGAACCTCCCACTTACAAGTCTACGCTCATAACCACTACACCAACACCCGCTCCTAGGCTATTATTTTGAATACAACTGCTTGAAAGTTTAACCCGTACTTCAACTTACTAACCAGCAACAAAAGAAGAAGAGATTTTAAAGGGGAAAATAATAATAAAATAAGTATAAAACTATTAATATTAAAATATTAAGAAACTATTTACTTATTTCAATGTAAAATAAAAGTATTTCTTTCTTCTGCAAGTGTACATAGTTTCAACATTTTCTTTATCTTGCCTAGGCTGTTATCTAAAAATAAAATTTTTGCTTGGGAAAGGAAACAATATATCTATCAAGTAAAATAATAGATATTGGTAAAGAAAAATTATTGTTTTGTAACAAATAAAAAAAAAAGGGGGGAGGAGGTGAATTATGTCAGCATTAATTCTCTTATATTAGTATTACTTTTTTTTTTTTTAACTAATTTGTTGTATTTGGAAATTTGTTAAATTACCTTTAACTAAGTTTTTTTCTTTGTTATCTTATGTTGTCTAATGAGGGAAGATTATTGGCGAAGATACTATTTCATAGAAAATCTTTTTGTTATTTAAAAATTAAATGATATCTGCAAAACGATGACATCCCTGGCAAAGTGGTCATTATGCGTAAGTTGGCGATGATCGCTGTAAGTATAACTAAGGCATTAATAAGTCACGAATGTGAAACGAGGGATGTTTGTCTCTGCGAGAAGATAGGATTTAAGTCCAGTAACAGATATATGATCAAATTTTCTCTTTAAGCCATCTGTATATCAGATTGCAGCTCCACATGTTTTAATTTGAAAATTGGCAGAGGTAATGTATACAAAATATTATTACATTAAAGACCGCTTTTTCTATAGTTGGAAACTTAAATAAAACGAACCGACGAGACAAAAATATTTCTTCTCAATACTTGCTAGCAAAAAAACACCTGAAATATATCCGAAACATTATTAAAAACTTTACGCAATTATTTTTTAATCTATATCAGCAAGAGAAATTGCTGAGATGTTGGGATATTTGTGATGAATGTCATGGCTACACTGAGACCGTCCTGGGGAACCTTGACAAGGTCTTTGAGATTGATAAGCGTGTCATAGAGATCACAAGGTGTTTATTACAGGTTTAGCAGAAATATTAAAAATAACGAGACATAATAATTTTCTATACAGTTGGAAAAACCAACTGAACACTTGGTAAATTCTAAATTATGAAGTAAACTTATCAATTAAAAGTCAAGTGCATTAGTGTAATTGTTTCCAACCATATTTTCTTTTTTTTTTTACAGACTTAAAGTGAAGCAGTTACAAAGTGAATAACTAACCAAGGTCTCTGTTACTATTCTAATCATAAATTCTGTATTTGTAATTCTAATTTTAACATTTGTCACTGGTAAATACTATTCTAAAAGAATTAATCCCGCCTTTACAGAATCCAGATGTGAACACCTTTTTAATCATAAATTTTTATTACGGCTTTTAACACTACGTTGTTAAATGAATATATATTTTAAAATTAGTAGTAGCGCCAATTAACAAACACAGAGCATCATGATTCCAGTAAATACATTGATTCAAATGTCAAGACAATCTTGAAGGTCTGTAGCTAGCTAATTGTTGTATGGGTGCTAGAATACAATATAATTCTTGGATTTACAAAAAATGGGGGGTGATGGTTAAGATCTAACTCCATAATAGTTACATCCTCCAGACAACTTTTTTATATTAATGAAGGGGGCGACGGACTTAAAATTAAAAAGGTTTTTGTGTAAAGTGAGTATTTGTATTTTACAAACACGTTCAGAAATTATTATCAGCAAGAATTTCTTTTTTTTTTTTTTTTTTAATTCGCATATCCGGAAGTGCTTGCTAAAATTAAATCGACGATCAAATTTACGAAACCTTATAATTTTCAAATTTATTTCAGAAGAACTCAATTTTTACTCTTCAATATTTTTTTTTTAAGGGAACATAACCTTTCAGCCTTCTCCAGAACATCTTTAATATAACTTTTTTTCGGAATATAATTTCAAACATAAATGATAAGATTTTTATATGTATAATTAGTATCCCAAGTTTAACGAAAATCGTTGTTAACTTTTTGAAATAATCGCAGAAAACAGGAAAAAAACTATTCAGTCAAGTCTGTACATCCGGTCAATCGATTTACTTCTGATCTAATTCGGAATGTTAAAGGAAGGGATTAGCTCAGTGGTAGCGCGCTGGACTAACAACGCGGAGGTCCCGGGTTCGAGTCCAGCTGCAACCCTTAGATTTTTTTCTTCCTAGGAGCCTCTTATAGCTCACTGTCCGATAATGGATGGCAATGCACTGAGAAAGCTTCGTTGGGGTAGCTATATGGGCCCAGAAGGGCTTCGGATAGCATAGGACTTGGTCGCTCCCTACAGACAATTAAAAACAAAAATTCGGAATGTTGGTAATATTATTTCTAATTAATACTATATAGATGTAGACTTCGCTAATTAAATTTAGTGTACTTTTTGAGTTTTGTAGCAGCTCGACGAAAAAACAAAAAGGTCGGTGAGGAAAAAACTGACTAAAAAAGAGGTCAATTATGAAAAAGATTAAGATCTCCTATTTCAAAAATAAATAAAAAAAAACATATATTTCTTGTAAAATATTTTTCAAAAATATATATTATATTTCGCCTTTAGTAAATAATTTTCAAGGTGACTTTTTACAAAAGTCAATTAGTGAATACCAACATAACAGATATTAAGATCAAACGGCCCAATTAACTTAGATTATATTTTGGGAGGTTATTTTTTTCTTTCATCCGCCGGGCCCCTCTCGCTATTAATTTTTGTTTCTCCTTAATTATTTCGTTTTCAATAATTTCAATGTCTATTAAATGTAATAGGAGACTTAATATCGACAAATTTAAATTATAAGGAAAATAAAAGTAATCATGTTTTTAGTTTATTTTTTCTTCAATTTGTTACTGCATTCTGACCTTGTTCGTTAACAATGCAAAAGAAAACTACTTTGTTATTTTTCAAAGTTAAAAATATGCATTTTTTTTTTTATGTTCATTACTTTCTACTGAAATAACTGTTGTTTTGTAAACAATATTAGAAAACTATGTTATACGTAAATATTATTTTAGTTAAAAATCATAGAAGAAATGATATTGAAAGCAACTTTAAAATGTAGGTAATCTTATTATAGATATGGAAATTTTGTTCAATAGAAGATAAAATACAACTTATGACCGAAGACTTGTCAAGGCACAACATCAAGGATTTCTAATCGGCCATCATTAGCCTTGGACCACCAAATTCGTCCTTTATTCTAAAATTGGGCTCTTCAAGGAGCTTTCGAGTTAAATGTTCCAGTCTTGCTATGCCGCCCTAATGAGTTCTGCTCATCTTAATGAACCTTGGAATTATGGAAGATTCTTCTCGACCGTTCTTCTTAATATGATGGATGAGAATAATGACGTTCGTTCTTTAAAAATAAAAAAAACTTATATTTGTGCCAACGTTTTGACAAATATATATGTCTTTATCAAGGCATAAAAATAATAAATGTTAAACCTGAAAATACGACACTTTAGATATTATTTTTTTGGATAATTAGTGGAAACACATTATTACATTTCCACATATAATTTTCTGTGGAAACACTGCAACACCACAGAGAATTTTCCAAAAATAAAATGTAAAGTGTCATGTTTTCAAGTTTTAAGATTTCTTATTTTTATGCCTTGATAAAGGACAATATATTTGTTGAAACGTTGGCAAAAATAAATTTTTATTTTTAAAGATCGAATCTCACTCACTATCCATATCCATCGAACCTTGGAATATCTATATTTCCAAATGAGTTTCATTAACTTCTGCCACTGTCCCAAATATACCGTTTAAACAGACAATTACAAAGATTTTTCTCAGAATTCAGGACTAAACTTATAAGGGTTCAAATGCTCAAGTTTTTCATAGAATGAAGCATTCCAACACATAATATGGAGTATTCCAACTCATGATAATATGTAGATCTTGAAAAACTAGAACATTGTAGTACCTCTTTATCTGTTTGGGTTGCATTTTATTTTCTGACTTTATCTCTACGTGTGAAATCATCAACATTGCTGGCAGATCAGCTAGTAATTAACCTATGAACTAATAAGAAATTAGGCTGAAAAGTTCTGTTAAATTTCTGCCAGAATTTTGCATCAGATTTCTTCTTCGTTTGGTCGTCTGAAGAAGTCACATTACATAGTGTCCATCAAATTTCACAACAACCAATAAGTGAAAACGAATTTTTGAAAATCTGATACACACTTCAAAAGACGAAGGAATTTTTTTACTGTCAGAATAAAAAAAAAAAAAAAAAACTAATAAAGAGATGGGGGGGGTGTATAAATAATGTATTAGGGAATAATATCGACAAATAGATAAACTGATAAATTATAATTTAATAACATCAGATTAATAAAATTATTACCATTTATGACTTTAGTTATTGGAAACTTTCGTAATTTTAGCACATTAGAAAGTTTGTATTTTCTCTTACTATTTGCTTTCCGCCGGAAATATATGTTTTAAGCGAACGGTATAATTAATTGTGTTATACATATTTTGTGTGTGTGTGTTTGAAAAGAATATCTTAGAGACGAAAAATTGCAGGTCGCTCAAATTTGACATATTACGTTTATATAAATTAAATTACTTCAACGAATTAAAAGAATGTAATTTCAATACCAAAACACAAATACGGAACTGCAAAAAAAAAAATACAAATTAATATAATAACAATTTAATTAAATAAAATATCCAAATCTATTTTATTTACCAACATTTCAAAATTTGATTTTATAATCTTTTAACATTTCACCATCAACTCATAGTTAAATTTTACTATTTGAGGTCAACTCATTTTTGAAAAGATCAAATAATATTGTATTTTCCCAGCTTTAGACAATGCTGTCCTAAATAAGTTACAGTTACTCGATCACAAAGAGACAGGCAGATGGCACTATTATTGTAAAAACGACATAAATACTCTGATATATATTTACCACGTCTGGTTAACATTTATGTAATTTTATAGGTCGTCAAGATAGTTTGCATACTAACAGTAAACTATTGGAAAAAATTACTTGGGATGTGATCCTGTTTATTTGAGATATTTTCCCATACCTATATATCACAAACTATATTTCGGTAAATAATGTACAATAAATTCCAGCGTAACAACAAAAACAATACCAACCCTAACAATAAAAAAATATTCGCACACCCTCTTGAAATTATTGATTTGTGCAACTATTTTGGGGTTTGGCATATATTCAAAGATTTACTATTACCCACATTAACTTGCATCTAAATATTTTTAAAGCTATTGTACATTGATTCATAGGATATGCGAACAAATAAGAGAAGTCATTTTCCCCGCTATCGATTTAGTTCTCTAATCACTCACTATCACTAACTCATTCTACAACTCCAACCAAGAATCTTCCCTCGTCCTTCGGAATCTTACAATTTTAACTGCACCACATTAATTAGAAATTAAATTACAATTTAATTTAATAAAATAAGAACCAAATCATCAAACAATAACGATTAAAAAATTATAAAAAGAATATTATACTATTTTTTCTGATGTTGTATAATACACTTGATTAGATACACAAACTGATAAAATAGTTTATTGTGTATGACGACGGGTTTATAAAGGCCGCCTGGAGAGAGAGAAAATATTAACTACGCGAGCCAAGCATAACTAAACCACACATACTACTAAACATATAATATAATACGTAGTCAAACAAAGAGACCACACCTTTATTCGATGTTACAATCCCTTTAATCTCTGTAATAATAATATATATATATATATAATACACTTGAGAAATATTTTAAATTATTTCTTATATTGCATGTTTAAAATAATAATCTAAGACAAGAGTATGATTATTTAGTATATTGTAATAATATATGAAGTAATCCCATGGAGAAAGAGAGGTTAATTTAGTTTTTGAGAATTTACGAAAGAATTTTGAATTTTTTGTTTTTTATGAAATGCATCCTTAGGAGGGGGAAAAAATTTGGTATTTACTTTCTTATGGCCATTATCAAAATTATATATGACAAATTATCTTGAAACCAAAAATCAATTAGTTGCCTTTTAAAACAAAAATCTTGAAAGTGCGTGGAGAAATCTTACGTGGCATTTCCCTCTCAAAAAAAATCCCCAAATTAATAATTATTTAACCTAGAAAATTGTCATCAATCAAACTTGACAGACTTTATAAGTGAGGGAATTAGATAAAAGTTTTAAAAAAATTCGTTGGAAGATCGCTAAGAACTTAAAAAAAAAAAAAAATTAATAAAATCATCTTGGCACACTTCCGGTGGACGGATTTTGATTGAAACCTTCTCTGACAGACCTATTCTAACCAGAAAACGAAGTTTTTACTTTGGTCAATTAAGAAGACAGTATTGCAAAATAATCAAATTTCCCGAAAACCAGTTTCAATTGGAAATAAAAATGTTCAAGATCGCTTCAATTTAGATTTTCTGGACATAGAAAGCTCAAATTTGAATTCCTTTTTCCACCAGTTGATCAGCTACAAAGATTTAGGTAAAAATCCATGTAAATATGAAAAAGAAACTCCTCAAAAAATAAACTTCAATACTGGCTACTTAATTCTAATGTTGTAATTTTTCCCCCTTAACCTCTTAAAAAATTAATATTTTTCCGGGGGCAAAAAAGAAATAATTCAAGTAAAAGAGATAGTGTGTAAAAGATAGGCAATGGATAATGGGGCTCCGGCAACTTAGTTGTGACACCTAAACGGAGCTTTAGTTAAGCTTTCTAATAGGCTGTGACGCGTCATTTAACTCCGCCCACAAGTTGCACATAACTAAGTTGCCGAATTTAAAGAAATCATTGAAGCCACTTTTCATCAATAAAAAGAAAGAGTAAAGAACACTCAGCAAAGTGTGGGGTGAAGGATTTTGATAGAAATATTCATGCGGAATGTAATGGTGGTTACAAACAGAATATCAAATTTGTGCGGCCAGTTTTTTTGGGGGTAGGGGAAGGAGGAGATTTTGTGTGCTCAACACACACAGACATACACACACACACACGCGCGCGCGCGGAACAATCACTAAAAACCATTTTTGCATCCCTTAACCCTCAAAACATGTATATCCTGGTGAAATTTTGAAAAACTAACAGTTTTTTAAGAGAATTTTGTTAATCTATTAAAATTCTTTATGAAAAACTAATTTAATTAATTTTATAAAACGTCTATATTTGTTTTAAATAATCAAATTAATCCTCTACTAATAGTACATAATAATAATAATAATAATAATAATTTATTCTTTTTTTTTTAATATCATAAGTCGTCGAGACACAAGCTTTCACTTGTTCAAGGGGGAAAATTTCAAATAAAAATAATAGAACCTTGGATGATTCCATGGTCACATCATCAACTGACATTCCTTGAACTTCTCTCATGTTCTTCTAACATGTTTAAATTGTTTTATTTTTTTTTTTTTGAATCTTAAAGCCAGGATTTTTTTATTTTATTTTTTAAACATGTTTAGAACAACCTTCGTCAAGGTGAACTTATCTGTAGGCCTTTTTTTTTTTTTTAAGACTCTACCAACATAAGAAACCTTGCCAAAGATTATTGGTTAGTTAAATCTTTATTTTAATATTATTAATTTATAACTAAAGACAGAAAAGTTATCTATGTTCCAAATAGAATAGTAGAATTTTGAGATCAAGCCGATGCAGTATTTCTTTTTACCTACTTTTTCTATTTTCAGAAAATATTTTATTTAAATATTTCAGTAAAATGGTACTTTCGGTGGATGGGTTTTGTCCGAAATCTTCGTGTCGTGATGCGGTAGTAATACCTAAACGGAATACCAAGTTCGAGCTTCCTATAACTTTTTATTTTTGAGATATTCTGTTCTCTCACACACACACACCACACCATTTTCTTTAAAACAACCCTTCTTTGGATTCATGGTACCTGAAAACGTCTACTTCCGGTGGAAAACCTATTTCAAAAAATCTGGCACGATCGCAAAACTACAAAATTTAATAACCATATTAAAAAATTATTTTGATTTTGATTGGAGTGAACTATATAATTTACTACATTAATAATTTTTCCTAGCCAAATAAATCTTTAAAATATTGAGTTTAAAACGCAGTGTGACTTCAATTTTACTTCATTCTTAAAAATGGCCATATAAAACTTTTATGATCAATGAAAAATTGTTGGTCTATTGTAAATAAGTTATGTAATGTTCAAATGAATTATAACCCAGTTTTTATTAATGTTTGTATTCTAATTAATTATCACTTTTAAGAAGCTATTTTGTGAAAAATGAATATCACTGCTATTAATATTGTAAATCATGTTGAGGTAAATCCATATGGATAATATGAATTTATGTAAATTAGTTATGGCAATAAGTTTATAGTGAAACAATTTTTGATTCTGAAATTTTTTTTTTCTTTAATTATTACCAAGGCATCAGAAATATTTCCGTGATAGCCTGCTTTTTTTTGTGGTCATCGACCGGTTTCGGGCGTTCCTCCATCTTCAGGATGCGTTTTTCAGACAGTGTGACAACACAGTCTTGCACAGAGCAAATTCAGTTTTACACACTGCTTGGTGTTTTTAACTGTATTTAAAACTAAACTCTTTAAGGGGGGGGTATCTGCCCCTTGACCTAGTTTAAGAGTTTAGTTTTAAATACAGTTAAAAACACCAGTCAGTGTGTAAAACTGAATTTGCTCTGTGCAAGTCTGTGTTATCACACTGTCTGAAAAACGCAACCTGAAGATGGGCGAACGCCCGAAACCGGTCGATGACCACAAAATTAAGCAGGCTACCACGGAAAATGTCTCTGATGCCAACCACCACAACAATTAGTTGATACACTCTGCTTTTAAAAAGTGGTTTTGTTAGGATCTAACAAGGTTAAGAGGGAGGGTTGGTTGATATCTGAGTGGGAAAACACACGCTGTTTTTCGCTTTTTAAAAGGCACATGGTTTCTTTTAAAAATGGAAACATCCAACAAGTGGAGATGTGTAACTTAAATTATGTTTTTGAAGGAGATCCTTTTGAGGAGATCTCAGTATTTTTAAAAACTTTCAACAAAAAAAAAAAAAGGGCTGTTTTAAAAAGAGGAATAATACTATATTACCTAAAAACTGAACTTTGAAATCAAATTTCCTCATGTCTAATAGAGTCAAAATAACAAGGTTATACGAGGGTCATTCAATAAGTAACGAGGCAAATCGCTGTTGCTCAAAAACGATGAATTTAATCAATGCAAAACTTTGGCTACTTTTCAACATAGTCCGAGGCAATATTTATATACTTGTCCCATCGTTCTTCTAATTTATATATGCCACTGGCATAAAATTCTTTGGGAAGATCTTGGAAGGATTATTTTTAACTTCTTCATTAAATTGAAAATGTTTCTCAGTAAAGCCTCTTTAAGGGGTCCAACAAATGGAAGCCCCCTGGAGGCGAGGTCGGGAGCTGTAGGGACAACCGAAAGGATCTTCCACCCTACTTTGTGAGGTGTTTCTTGAGTTAACTGTGGCGTGTGTGGGCGCGCGTTGTCATGAAGCAAAATCACGCCTCTAGTCAAGACGACCACGACTTTTCGTTCTAATGACAGGCCTTACTTTGTTTGTGAGCATATCACTTTAATACGCCGGTTGTCCTGAATTAACGTGTTAATGCGAGATTCAAAGGAGGAAGTTGCAACTTCAAACCAGTCGTCCACTTCGTTGCTCGTCACAGATACTTACACGGCCACTTTTAAACTGTTCTACCTATTTGTAAACGTTCGAACGGTTCAAACAATTATTCCCGTACACTTTCAACATTCTTTCGTGGATTTCACTACCTTTGATACCCTCAGCAACTAAAAATCTAATCACTCAGGGAGCATTGTTCTTCCGAAGTGCAATGCTCGAGCGGACTCGCCATTGTTAATTGAATACATTTGAGGTTATGCTTACCAAATACTCTCGAACTAAGCTGATAAGAAACTAAGTACAAGGATGCCAATTTGACGCACTGAAACTATTGTATTGATTAAACAAAGGGTTTGTAAGCTACAACGATTTGTCTCGTTACTTATTGAATGACCCTTGTATTTAAAATTAAAATACAAAAAAAAAAAATTCTGGAAATAAACATTTATACAATTTTCTCTTACGTCACTATTCCCACAATTTTAATTGACAAAATTCTCTTCAAATATGAAATTTATTATAATACCTAAATTGTTAACAGATCTTTTTAAATATTACAAAGATGATGTAAAACATAATTAATGTAAACATCACTCTACTCTCTCAGAAAGTCCTAAAAGTAAATTTTTAATCCAGTCACTTTTTTGAGAAAAAATGCAAAAAAAACACTTCATAAAAAAACGATTTAAATAAAATGCACTTTTCATTGGAGGGGATTTTGACGATTCGTCATGTCCGATCATGTCAAGTTGATATTTTCTGCGATAATTCGTTTACCATAAATCATATTTTCGAATTCAGAGAATAATTTTTAAAATATGTATTTCCAATGAAAATCTGACATGATCAAAAAATACGTAATTCTTCTTGACGCAGTAAGTGAAAGAAAAATAGAAGCGCTTCCTTTCTAGCGATTGCTTCACAAACCCTCCTCTCCCAACAAATAAATCAATCAAAGCAACAATATTACGTGCGCTCGCGACAGATTCCGTCTATCACTATTTTAAAACACAATATTACTTTTAAAAGTTTACACGTGCCAAAAGGAAAAAAACTATTTTGCTAGGAGCAGGAAAGAATGTCTTAGTTATTGGTATCAATAAATTTAAACCTCTTCCTTAGCGTGTTATTTTATGAACTTCGAATAATTTTTATAGACAATAACAATCCATTAGTCAAAGAGGTATATAAAATGTGTTTATATTTTTAAATAGAGAGAGAGAAAACTGCTGACTAATAACCTTGAATTAAAACTTCCTTAAAGTAAAACTATTTTTTATATAAATCCACTATTTTATCACTTTATCACTAATAATAAAAAATAGTAATTATAATTTGCATTCATAAAATTCTTATACTTCACAAATAAAAAAAACAATTAATTTTGGTGTAATAAGATTTTATAATGGTTTGATTTATTTTATTTTTTCATTTTATAAGATCACAAATATTTTTTCTCATTCCTATAAGTGGAAGTATTGCGATGGTAATATCAACTTTGCGAAATTAGGATTTTCATTGGTTAAAAAAAACAAATTATTAAGTCCCCAATAGTGTGTATACTATACAGGGTGTCCTAATTAAACGGGCCACTTTGGAAATAACACTTAAACGATGGAAGATATCTAAAAAGTGAACATAACGTTTGTTGAAGTATTTTCGCTCGAGTTTAAGATGGTGTTGGGACCGGTAAGGTGGCCTCCCAGATCGCTAGATTTAGCTCCTCTTTTCTTTCTTGGGGATATCTCACAGAATAAAATTTATGCCAAGGAACCAACAACTTCAGAAGTCCTTAGAGAAGACTTATTCTAAACTTGCTTAGCAATTCCATCAGACATGGATACGATTAGCAACTTCATATGTAGGGCAGCGACTGTGCTTGTGCCGTTTAAGCCGAGGAGGACATTTTGAATAAATAGGAAATATGTTTTTTTTATAGATTTTTGTAAATAAACTGGAAAATTGTTTTGGTTTAACGTTGTTTTACTTGATTTTTCAAGTCCCTTATGGTTTTAAAATAGCTTTTAAGTTTTATCAGCTCTTATGAACTCTCTTATTTATTCGAAATTAATAAGAAAATCCGCTTTTAATTTTAGTTTACCGAGATTGAATATCTCGGCAACGGTTTGAAATATTGACGTGAAATTAAAGTCAGTTTTCTTCATTTTTTTAAAATAGTTTTTAATACAGTAGTAAAAAGTGGGGGGTCAAAAGGAAATCGCCACATTCTACCACCGATTTAAGGTGTAAGACGGCATTAAAATCAAATAACATTAACACCATCATAAACTAGAGCGAAAATACTTCAACAAACGTAATGTTGACTTTTTAGATATCTTGCTTTGTTTAAGAGTTATTTCAAAAGTGGCCCGTTTAAGAAGGGCACCCTTTATATTGAAGTTGTGTTACAAAATATAATATAAAAAACGAAAAAAAATCTCCAGAAGCTTAAAGTAGGATATTCCGTTTATTATAATAATATAAAATTTTACAGGAAGTTTCGTTTAAAATTCCTAAACCGGAAGTGCAACTTAGGTAAATGTTTTTATTTCTTCTTCTTCAAGATTTTCTGAAAATGGCTTTTTTTAAACTTCGCTTAGCAACACTGATACACTGATCTTTCTCTCAATTTTATTTGAAACTTTTATTACTGATAAAATTGACTTACGAGCAGTGTTTTTTTTTTTTGTGATGCTGCAAGCGTAAGCAGTTTTATAAAATATCCACTTCGCGTGTCATTTCAATACAATGTAACTAACGGTTCTGCCACAAATGTAAATATTAAGGTACATTAAATTCACAATCAAGGTGTTCTACATACTCTATAGTACATTCATTACTAGGATAATTTATATCATAAGCATTCCCTAGATCAGTAGTGTGTACTTCTAAGCAGGAAGTAGAATTCGGGAGGGAAAGAAAATAAATGGGTCTAACGAATCCAGTAACTATGGAGCGGAAATATTTCGTCCGGAAACGAAGAGGTTGATCTTCACATCACATCATTTTCAGAATATTTTATTATATGGTGCAGTAAAATCCTGAACAAAAAGGCAGCTCGAGAGACTCCCTGGTAGGAGATGGACTTTTGGAGGCTGGAAGCGGAAACGTTGAGCCCACGTGTACGACGTCATCTAAGACGTCATAGTAGGCGTAGCAGTAACTCTTACCAATCAATAAAACACCCTAGTGCAGGACAAGAACCCGCCAATAAACCCCACAGTGAAGCTAAAATAAGGGTAATGTAGGGGATAGTCTCGTGCAACAAAAAAAAAAAAAAACGGGTGACACTCTACCAGCTTAGTCTGTCACTTCGCTCCACTCCATTAGCCTTTCGTTACAATTATTTCTCTTACTCTTTTTTTTTTTTTTAATTAACCATAAAATCCTTGCAGTATCTTTTGCTTTAATTAATACAACCCGTGGAATACCCGTGAGTGTAATCGAATTCTCTAACTCTTATTTCCCACAGAAATCCTACAACAACACTTGGTGGGTAGAAAAAGATTATTTTAAGGTAGGGATGGAGAGCGAGGTGGATGGTTGAAGAAAGACAGGAAAATCGAAAGGGAGATACATGGAAAGATCGGGTTGAGGAGATAATGGCAGAATATGGGGGTGGCTGAAGGAGAAATAAGCAAAGGGATCATGAATCCTGAAGAGAACCATTATTACTTCATAAAAGCTAAAGAAAACCACCAAATAGTAGAAATCCTAAGAAAAAAAAGAAACAAAATCCCCCCCACCTATCTATCTTTATTTATTTATTTTAAGGCGTAATAAATGTTTATTAACAATTCCGAGCTTGAAGAAAATTTGAAGAATTAGAATTGTAAAAATTACAAAAAAGAAAAACTGAAGTAGAAAGAAATTAAAATTTTATTACTATTAGCCCCCCCCCCCAAGTCGCCAAATATGTCTTTCCAAAATAAAGACTATATTCATAAAGTATTTTAAACATATAATTTCCTCTCTTCTGTTTAATTAAAAAAAAAAAGAGTAAACAATCTAGCTGCTAACTGGAAAACTATAAACAAAACAAAGTCTTTCAAACATACGTATATAATATATATATATATTTATGGAAGTACAATAAACTCAAATAATAGTTTTTGTTTACATAATAATAGGATGTAGTAACAATAATAATATAAACAGTTGTAAGCAACTTTTCTTTTGCTAAGTTAGATTTTTTTTTTGTGCAGAATAGACATATTTAGATCATAAATAATTTTGACAACTCTCAGAGAAAATGGAATATTAGAAAAATTTGTTGTTTACATCTGAAATAAACTGAATTTTTTTAACATTGAGTAAAAAATAAAATTTCAATTTAACATTTAAAAAACTATGAAATTAAAACAAGATGACTAATATGATTATTTAATGTATAATAAATATTTCAAATTGAATAAAAAAACATAATGCTTTTATTAGGTTATAAATGACAAACATGTAAACAATGTACTATGAATAGTTCATTAATTTAAAAGTATTAATAATAGATAAAGGAAACAATAGAAGTGGTCTGTTCTTTTCAATTAATTAATATTGTTAATTTATATTTATTAAATATTATGTATTATTGTTTTACTAATTTTATTCTTATAATTTTTTTGTTTTTTTAACTTTCTTCTTACTGCATAAGAGGAAGTATTGCGATCAGATGACAAATTTTAGATATTAAGAGTTTTCACAGGAAATATATGTTTTTATAGTTCTCTGATTCTGACAATTTTATACAGTAATTGGTCTGTCAGTGTGTGTGTGTTTGTTTATATACAACTTGATAGATATCTCGTTTAGGTGCTACTCTAGTAAGGAACAGGACAATAAACACTTTTGGTCAAAAATCGTTTAACCGGAAATACCCACTTTACTGATTCCAGAATTTTTTTTTTTCAGATTTGCGATGTTCATGGAGAAATCTATATTTATGTATTTATTTTTTTTTTTAACTTATATATCAACTCACCATAATCGTTTGTAATAAATGAATCAAACACTATGTAAATTGTAATAAGAAAAAGAGTCAAGTGTTTGTTTCGTACAAAAAAAAATTAATTTTTGGTAAATACACTCCACCCCCCCCCGTTTGGTATATTTGGTCTTAAAAATAAGATAAACAAATTTTTTGAAAGTAAAGATTTATTAGCCTAATATAGAACTATTAGGTTTGTCAATAAAAAAACTACTTCTAAATATAATGAAATTGATTATAGTGAAAAGTATACTTGATAATTATTGCAATAAACAGGATATAATAATTATGTAATAAAACTGGATTGTTGCAATGTGGTGACCAGCCGTTTGCTACTAAGAACCTGTGGTTTTCTTATTTCATATATGATTTCTAAGAAAGTGATTAATATTTATATATTTATATATTATATCTCATCAATTTGAAGCTATCACACCAGTATTTTATATAATTTATTTTGTATGTACAAATAATTTTCCATCTTTGAAAAAAGACCACAAAGCTTCGGAACTTTTGCACATGGGTCTTCTTTTATTGTTCTACATCTTAAGATGATGGTCTTTTACTATAGTACAATCGTCTGGTAATCTCTCGAGTGATATTGTAAATATTGGTGCCTAATTAATGGAATTTCTGGCTACTTGTTTGGTTAAAGCATTTACAAAGAGGTTCAGTAATTTTATTATGTAAGTCAGGTTTTGAGTTTATGAATGTATAAAGATTTTTGTTCTGCATTCGTTTTCAGTATTAATTCATTTTTCTATCTGATAAAGATCAAAGATAACAACATAACTGCTCCAGTAAAGTTGAAGAAATGTGGAATGAGTGGCTCTATAAAACCTACAATAATTATGGCTCCCTTTTATACAGCACTGTTTATAGAAGTGTAGGTATTGTGTGGTAGTTGTATTGCAAAGTGCAGCAACATTTGGTGAAAGTGATGTTTGGTGCTGGTATACTGTTAGCCAGCTATTCGCTACACTCGTAAGTACTCATAACTAACTCTGAAAGCCCTAATGTAACGCTTATTAGAGATGTCAGATATTATATGTTGTTTATGTCTTTATCCCCTCCCCGCATGATGCCAGGAAATTCAAAATTGTTGATTACCTAAATGAAATAACCAGTTTGAACATCGTAAGATTTTTACTCTAAGTTAATTTGTTCATTCAAAACAATCACACTTACAGTAACACGTATACTAACTATGAAATACATGAAACATACAAAGTCTGAAACATGAAGTCAATAGAGTCATCTTTTTTCATATTCGGAGTTTTCTTATAACATTATTTCTGATAAAAAAATCCATTTCCAAAACAGACAGAGCTATAAGAGAAAGTAAAATATGGCGATTTATAGGTAGAAAAATATATGATATAGTTATATTTTGGTATTTTAATCGTCGTAGCATGCACATTCCTTTTGTTCCTGACCGGTTTCAGGATTTTCATCCATCGTCAAGAGTAAATTCACCAAGTTCGTGTAGGGGATTCATTTCAACGCAATGTTTCTGTTACACTCACACTTGTTAGTTTGTTGGTTGTATATATATCCGGGAGGATAACTGATAGCCAAAGGAATATGCATGCTACGACGGATAAAATACCAGATGTTATCCAGCAATGCAGACCCATCCACTTATATTTTAGTATTTTGAAAAATTGACATTAACTGCAAGTCAAATTTTATGAATCTTGTCAGGTGCTTTATTTTTTTAAAGTGTTTTTCATTAACAAAGCACGTATCATTGATTGTTTTACTTATATAATCATGTGTAAATTTGAGTGAAGATGACTTCGTGGATATGGAGGTTAGGGAGAGTATAAAATGCTGCTAGTAGGATGCTTAGAGCGACGACGAAGGGATTTCCCAACAACAAGCTGGAGAAAGAAAAAGAGGGAATCGTATAATGCTAAAGGCTTGTCCTAAGTATGGGTTCGACGAAAGGCCTAGAGAGTGGTATATAAGAAGCAGGTTGAAGGACATAAGAGAGAGCGAGAAACGGACGAAACTAACAAAAGGAAGGATGGTGGCTAAGAAACGGATGAAAGTGTTGGTGGAAGTAGAGGAGGATGGGAACGGTATGAGGAAGAACCTCACACTAAGGCGGAGGCGAGGAAGGAGTATGGTTATGAGGACGGGTGATTTATCATTTACTTAATTAGATAGTGAAAATGAGGTTATGTTAAAACTTAAGAAAGGTTAGCTCTAATTTACTGTAAATAGTTATATCAACTAAGTCATTTCTAAATTACTGAATGGAAATGATTAAACTTATAAAACTACTTTAGCTACTTTAATATCATGAACTATTTGAGCTGAAGAAAGCATTTAGTTCCCCTTAATAATATAAAAAAAAAAGAAGGAAAAAATTGGAAATAGTATCAAAATAAATCCAAATTATTAAGATAGTAAGGATAATATTTAGTAATAATAAATAACTAATATATAACTGGGACATTGTACCGCTATTGAATGGCAGTGAGAGAGATTCTTTTATGAAAGTGTTAGCCGACTTTTACAACTTATCAAGTCAACTGGTGACTAGAGAGACAACAGGATATGTGAGATGTTCTGACCCAAACAACAAAACTACAAACACACACACACACACACACACACACACAAAGCCACTACAATCATTATAAAACCACTAACTGCCGGGGGCCTAACCTGCGACCACACAAACATCTTACACGCTCACTCTAACCAATTACACTATCCACTAGTATAGAATTCCTTCTTCGATACTATTCTATTCTATTCCTATTGACGTATTATTGATTCTATTCCATTAAAAAATATTCTAAAATTAAAAAAAAAAAATTGGTTTAAAACATTTGAAATGCTGTTTACAAAAAGGTCAAATATTTTTTTTTAAATATTAACAAAATTTTTTCAATATAAAATAATGTTTTTTTTTTTTTTTATTATTATTTTCTTAAAAATATATATATATTTTTTAATAAATTTACTACGAAATTTATCCCAAAGACATAAAATAACAGGTTAGCCACCACCACCACCTAACCACCAGTTGAAGGCTGCATTCAAACCAGATTGACCAGTCTTAAAACAAGTATGACGCAAAACTGAATTGTTTTATTTTATTACAATGTTATAAATATATTTATACGAAAAAGAAAAACTGAGGCCACTAAAGATAAAGGAGTTTTTTCTTAGAAATAAAGTGAGAAATTATTTATTCAATACTTTTTTTTTTTCTCTTACTTTTGTAAATGGAACTCTTACGATCATAAGCAATACTCGTAAAATGAGATTTTCAACCGGAAATACCTTTTATTTAAGATTTCTCTGAATATGAAGCCTTAGTTAGTTTAATAGGCGTGTGAATGAAAAGCTGAGCTTAAACTAGCTTTAATGTTGTGATGTGAGCTTTGGGTGACGGACTTTTTCTTTCCCCAAATTTTTGGCGATTTTCTCCTAAAAAAAAAATGGCTCCAATGATTTTCTTTAAAACTTGGGAATCTTAAGTGCCTACAGCAATTAATGCTATATAAACTTGATTTTGGCCGCACTAAGGGCTTTGAACAAGCCTTGGTGGAGTTCGAAATTAGTGCGAGAATGTAGGAGAAGGCTCAATGCTTTAGCTCGGAGGGGTAAGGTGCGTCTCTATTGGAACCTGGACATGCGGGAATAGAGGGCAATGAGAGGGCGGATCAGTTGGCTAGGGAGGGATCATCATTACCATTTTGTGGTCCAGAACCAGCCCTTGCCGTCACAAAGACGTTTCGTGGATAAACAGATTAGACTTTGGGAGATGAGAGTCTTGGAGAAACGCTGGGGGATACGCAGGGGTGCCTCCAAGCTAAAAGATTTATAAAAGCAAGTAAGCAGGGAATTTCGGAGTATCTCCTGTCCCTTAGTAGGACGGGCCTGGTAGGGGTAGTGACTGGACACCCAAGAAAAGTGACTGGACACAAAAAGTCACTTGTTTAACATAAAGAGGACGTCTAGTCCCATTTGTCGGAACTGCGACGACGGAGTTAGGGAAACGGTGTACCACTACTTATGTCAGTGTCCCCGTTTCGCTGGAACTAGGTTTCGCGTATCTGGGAGGGCACCACTCTCGCAGGATTGCCTGGGCGAGTTGGAGTTTAGGGATATCTTGAGATATAGTAGATTAACCGGTAAGTTACCGGGGGAGATTAATTAAGGGAACATGGGGGGTATCGGGGGATAAAAGCCACATAGGCTTGGGTCCCACGCCATTAGGCACCCGAATAATAATATAATATAATATAAACTTGATTTTAGAAGGATTCTAGAAGAGGGTGTAAAGTAGACATAAATTTAAATTGTAGTTACA
This sequence comes from Triatoma infestans, assembly GCA_011037195.1. Taxonomy (NCBI): domain Eukaryota; kingdom Metazoa; phylum Arthropoda; class Insecta; order Hemiptera; family Reduviidae; genus Triatoma; species Triatoma infestans. Next base: position 147,346 of record JAAEAF010001256.1, on the reverse strand, counting down.
AATTTGTATTTAAGGAGTTGAAACAGAGAGGGCTGCCATGTTCCCACGCCGTTTAGTTCCGGTCTTCGCTTCTTAGAGCGCTACTAACTGTAGCTTCCCACTTTTCATCACGATGCTGGGTCAACACCTCACGGGAATCGAACGTTGAATTTTCGCACGAAAGGCGAATGCGCTAGCTACTAGACCCAACGCTTGAGGACGCATGCTCAACTAAATGTTTATTAAAAATTGCATGCCTATACGTACTTTGTCCTATAGAATTGTAAAAATTACAATGACAGAAAAGCCATCAATATTTGCAAAAAGGAAAACTATCAAGTGTTTACTAAGAAGAAAAATTATTGTAACAATTTTAGCAATTTTCGCAAGCAGTTATTGTAACTGCTTAAATATAATTCGACATTTTATCCTCAAAAATTTGTCTTTATTCAAAAACAAACAATATAATATTCTGTTTACTATGCAGATATCATTAATGTTGTTTATAGTAAAATGTTCAGAATCAATAAACACATCAGTATTGTTTACAATACGTAGTATAGTATCTATAGTAATAAACAAGTCTGAAAATATCTGCGTAGGAGTTATTTGGTTTTGAAATAAAATTAAATTAAAAAAAAATCTGACATGAAACACTCACAGACTTTCTCTTGGCTTCAAATTTTTGATATCAATTTAAAACTTAATAAAATGTTTGTGGAAACGAAACACTCCCCCCTCCAATCTCACAAGACTTCTTTAAATGAACTTTCTTGGAAAAACAATGTGATAATTCTCTGAATTCTCAAAGTAATTGCAACAAAATTTAATGAAATCCATCAGTGTTTTTATAGAAAATTAGAGAAAGTAAAATCAATCGATAGAAAAAAGAAAAATCAATCGATTTTCTTCAAACCTAAAATTTTGACAATAAATGTAATTCTATTTAATATTATTTAATAATAGGAATTGTATAATAAACTATAATAGCACTTTAGAGGAAAATATAACCCCACTCCTCGCCCAAAAAAGCACACTTAAATGAATTTTCCCGGAGAAATGTTTCATCGTAGATCTTTGTATGTGTAATATGTGTTTTAGGATGTAAGAATAAATTTCACAGAATTTCTTAATTACACTAGATCTAATTGCCAACCATACACTCAACTCCTGCCATCAAAACATCCTCCCTCACTTTTCAACTTATTCCATCGATACTCTAGCATACATAATCGATACTCTCGCATATGTAATCGATATTCTCTCATTGATATAACAGTATGCGATAATTCTGGTTGAGGAATTTTGACAGGTTAAGAGTTCTCTGTCAGATCCCACATAAACACAGACCATTTTCTAAAAACCATCATTTTTTTAGTTTTTTTTTTTTTAGACTCAGATAACCTCAAAACGTATGAAATATACGCTCAGTGTGAAAAATCGATATTGAAATTTTTGATACGATTGCAATACTTTTTCTTACTTGGAGTAAGAGAAAATAATACTATTTTTTCATTTCGGTAGCAGGAAAAAAAAAGAGCAAGCCCTTACCTAAGTTATAGGAATTTGCAAGACTTAGGATTTGAAACTTAAAACTTCTCACATAAAGCATCAATATCAATATCTTATACCATTTTGGACAGTAATAAGATGAAAATATATTAAATATTAACTTAAATCATAAATAAAAATCATTTATAAATTATTATAATTCATCAAACTTCAAAATTACTAAATTTATAGGTCAAACAACTTTTGATTAAAAAAAAAAAATCAAATTAACAATAAATAAAAAAAAAACAATGTAATTGGCCCTGGCATACATTGTTTAGTGTTTCAGTTAAATGCATCGTCAAGTCAATTCACGCAAAATAAATAAATAAATAAATAAACCTTGCAAAATCAAGGTTAATACCTACCGAAATTATCATTTCTTGTAACAGTTTTAGAATACACAAGTTGTTTGATTGAAACATTATGTTCCCTCCTTACCAGGGAGAAATTTTTATATTGCTTCATAAGTTTTAAATAAATGTTTATAAACCAAGGAGAGAGAGAGAAAAAAAAATTCAAATATATTGGACGTATGTTTCAAAATATTTATAAATAAAAACAAAAAAAATCTGGTATTTTATCCGTCGTAGCGTGCATATATTGATTTTGTTCCTGACCGTTTCGGATTTTCGTCCATCGTCAGAGCGAATTCACCAAGTTCGTGTAGAAAGTTCACTTCAATGTAATGTTACTGTTATACTCACACTTGTTGGTTATATATATGTGGAAATATATATATGTGTTATGGTTATATATATATATCAACATAACCTTATAACCTCCCCACATATATACAACCAACAAATGAGAGTGAGTGTAACAGAATTTCAAAAACAAAAAAGTCTGGTGTGGACTCTTCCTCCAATTAGTACGAATTAATTAATCAATTTTCTCTAAGTATGAAAAAAATTGGTAGGAGTCATAGTTGTATATTTTAGCGGACTTGTGTGGAGCGTCCTACAGCAAAAACTTGTGGAGTGTTAAATTTAATCTTAACTGAGAAACACCCAAAACCGCATTAATATCAATTTTTTCGAAAAAAATGTTTCAAATAAAAGTGAAAGGTTGGATCCGTTTTCAAAGAAAAACACGAAAAAATTCAGTAATGTGACACTTCCGGTTGATGGATTTTTATCCGAAATCTTCGTGTCTAATGCCTAAACGGAAATCAAGTTTGAGTTTCCTGTGACTTTTCATTTTTGAGATACTCTGTTAACACACACACACACACACACACACACACACACACTGATCAATTACATAAAATTTAAATTAATAGTAAAAAAAAAAAAAAAAAAAAAAAAAAAGAAGCTAATTATAAAGGAAATTAACATTATTATGCAAAATTCTGGTCTAGACTAATAAAATACAGAGATATTAATATCTGATAAGAAAGATAATTACTTTCATGTTAACACCTTTAATTTCCTAATTAACTAGATGATAATTTATAATGTTAATTACTCAACAGATTAAAGGGAGGGTAATAAACAAAAAAATCTACCCAATCAAAAGATGAGCTAATTAAATGAGCAAAGGTAATTATTATATTCTTTGGGACCATTAATTAAATAAATTAGTATACCTTGAGTTTAAAATAAAAATTCATCCAATAATATAGACCCGACAAAAATGACTGTCGAATACTAGGCAGGGAATGGGAGCATCCGTGGGAAAGAAATCCAATGGACCAGCCACTTCTTCTTCAGGAATGTTTGTCGTCTCTGCGGAAATATCCCAGCCCAATAAATAAGGACAACTTTTACATGGGCATTTCAAATTCTCACGCAATACCCATAGGGCTTGCAGAGGTAGGTAGATGTACCACTACTTGGGCTAAGCGAACGATGTTTGGCAAACTCTAGATCACCATCAAAACATTCACTTACATTTTACAGATGATTAAATTCTTTGTGTAAACCACTGGTATCCACACGCAGTAGATGTTCTAGATCGTAGTGGACTTTGACTTTGCCTCTATTTGTGGATAGAAGGTCACCCAATTTCTCAACTTTCTTTCAGAATATTGAATGTAATTATTTTTAATATCTTCTAGTTAGACAGTACTTTTTTGTGATGTTTGGGTAGTTATTAAACCGCAGAGATTAACTGTTTCAGTTTTTTTTTTATTTAGACCATCATCTGGCACATAGGAAGATCTATTTATCTATGAGGTTTTTGATGAAATTTTTTATATATCTTTTGATATTAGTATTTAGTTTTTATTTTTTTATTATTACTTTTTTTTTATAAAGAATACAACATTATAGTACTATAATATCGCGAGAGTTATTAATTAGAAAGTTCAACAGAAACCTCACAGAAAATAGACCTATTGGTCATGTGTCAATGATTTGCTTAAATATCGAAACCGGCAGTAAAAAATATAATCTTTCTGATAATTCCTATCATCACATAACAGAGTTCTACTCTAGGTAAAACAACTGTCAAACCCCAGAATTTTAAGTATTAGAAATACAAGATATAGATTGAATAACGTTTTAGAAAGGAATTAAGGGCCCCAAAGACCCATAAAATAATTTTCCACACGACAATAAATAAAATAAAAATTTGATAGATATAAATATTTATGTATAATAAATATACGAAATATAAAGGAAAAATCGCTTAAAAGAGAAATCAGTGGAATTGCATCTTGTGATCTTCGGGTCTGATCCACTGATGGCATAAATAGAAAATCAAGACCGAACTTTGTGCGATTTTTCACTTTTGATTTACGCTGTCCACACACACACACGCGCGCATGTGCGGAGAGTGAAAACGCTTACTCTCTAAAAACATTCATTTTTACGGTACCCGATGCTTTTATTTCTGGTGATAATTCAATTTCGTAGAAAAAAAAATAAAACAGAAAATGCAGAAGTAAGACATAAAAACTCTATATTAACAAAAGCATCTCATTCTTGGGTGGTACTTAAAAAAAAAAGAAGAATCATCAAAAAGGAAAGACCGATCAGCAAATGGTTATCTTTGCAACAAACAACTAGGATAAAATATGAAATTAATAGAAAGGATACTTCGAGAATCCGATGATAAGAAGAGAAAAAACTACAAAATCTTTATTCTGCTAAGGTGCGCAGGAATGTAGAAGAAAAACAAGCTTATCAAAATTCATTCATTAACGAGATCTAAGAGAATTCTCATGGAGATTCGTCAAGAGAAAAGCAGGAGAGATTGATGTTTCAGTCTGGAGGTGGAAGACGTAATATGGACACGGAAGAAAAAAACATCTTGATAAAGGAAAAGGCAATAAGGGCGGAAACAAGAAAAAGAATTACTGGATATTATATTACAAATATTTGAAGCTAATGAGGTTGTACTTTGTAGTTTGAATTTATAAGTAAAATAATTGCTTTGTAGCTAGATTTTTACTTTTACTTTACAGCTGCTGTTGGCCAACCTCCCTCACCAAAGCTTCCTGATATTTTATAGACCTTTTTATTTGAACTCCTTTGTCCTTCGATACATCCTGATATCCGAATATTAGAGGAATATTTCTTCTGATAATTGCAAATAAAAAATAATGATTTAATGTCCTCCAAGTTGGCCAGTAAATCATTTATATATATATGAGGAAAAGCCAGGGGCCCACTTTAGATCCTTGGAGGACACCTGAGGTCACCAGTATCTCTCTAAAGAAAATTTTTGTACTATTTGACAATCTGAATTCCTATTCCCTAAGTGGAAACGTAATCATTTTAATAGTAAACCAGCTATCCATATTGCTTCTAATTTTCAGATCAGGATATCATGTGAAATTCTGTCAAATGCTTTTTTTTATTAAAATCAAGGTATATAGCGTCCACTTGGATACCTCCTTGAAATGCATCCATTTTGTTACGTCAAATGACAAGCCAAATATGTCTCTGTGGAGTGTCGAGATAGAAAGCTGTGCTGTGTAATTACATAAAGAAACATGTTGAGTGGATGCAAGTGACGAACAAGTTATAGACTCTAGAATTTTCAAACCAGAAATCGGACGAAAATTATAATGATTCAATCATCTATATAATATTAATAAGAATTAGCTGTGTTTTTAAAAATTTCTAGTTTGAAGAAAACCGATTTACAGAGGTAGCACCTGTTTGTTTTTTTTCTAATTATATTTCGGAATGCACATAATGTGTTCATTTTTAGTTATATGTGAAAATTGTAACTAGGTAATACCCGTATATATAAATCAACCAATCAAAACAATGTAAATTGCAGCGAGGTAAAATCGTGTGATTGTTTCACACCAAATTTTTTTTTTTATTTATTTTTTTATAGACAAAACCAGTATAAAAATGATATAAATATAAATTAAATGTATAAATACAATATATACTTATGCAAAGTGAATGAGAACAATGCTTTAGCTATATAGATATTCACACACATATAGTAAAATAATATACAGTAAAAAGATACAATGAATGTGTTCATATCACTCGTTGCAATATTTCTTTCAAGGTTTCTTTATAGGCTGTATATGGTATATCATGGTCAATATTCTCTGTTAATAGGCCTTTTATATGATATGAATTAGTAAACCATAGAATAACTTAGTCATCAATTGGAATGTACCCATATAGGTAAAACTTAAATATGATATTTAATCATGATAACTAAACTACGTAAATATTTCTAGAATATTGTGGGGTAAACATTTACAATTTTGGGCATTATACTTTAAAAGAAATAGGTGAGTGCTGTCAAGATGGTAATCATTTTAACAAGTGTATTCGTGACGATAATTTAAATGATATTAGTCAACATTATCAGAACTATTTATCAAGTACTTTGAAGAAAAGAGTGTATGCTCAAAACTAATATAAGTAACGAATATGGAAAAATAAAAAATGTAACACATCACAAACCTTATCTTTATGATAGTGATTACAATCGCCATGACAAAGTTTTTGTATACAAATTTGGAATTGTTACTCAATATTCATTTTGTTTTTTATCCTTAAGATTTATGTGAGTATATAGGTGAGGGAAGGAAGCAAGACTATTGACGTCCCTATGGGATCCCAGCCACTAACTATACGAACAACGCACGACACACACACTGACATTCTAACATTTACAAATACATACAGACATATAGATATGTACAACAACTTGGGTTTAATGAAAACACAATAACAATTACACATTGCACATTTTATAAATATCTAGAATCTTGGGGGGGGGCACACATTAACACCTAGTGGAGCCGTAATAGATCTTTCAAGACCCACTGGATTTGGCTTTTTAGTAGTCAGCCTCCCTCAACTCAAATCTCAAATTCAATTTTCTAAAAAAATCAATTTCCCTTAAAAGATTACAAAAATACCTAGACCTAAATATTTTACAAAGTTTAAAGAATATCAATATATATGTTTTTCCAGAAAGTCGTGCAAAACTGAAAAAAAAAAAAAACAATGTATTAAGTGAGACTTCCACATGACAGATTTTGATCTAAATCTTCATATAGGAACCTCAGGTGATACCAAAATGTGAATAGCAAGCCAAAAACACAAACATTGAGAGAGTGATTTTTCTATTTGGAAAATCATAATTACTGCATTTAATTAAGGTCCCCAACTAGAAAACGTCAAGCTGCATTAGAGGCTTTCAATAAGCTTTGCAGCAGATTTAAGTGACTGGGTGCATGTAGGAGAAGACACATGAAAGTCTTCTACGTACCCATTTATGAGCAGATATAGAGGCCGTCACCAAACAATGGAAGAAGAGGAAATTGAAGAAGCACTTGAGAGATATGGAAGGTTGTCTCCAGAATAGGAGATTTATAAAAGGTATAAGATACGGGGGACTTTTAAAATATTTTCTCTTCCTGAGTAGGATCAATTGACACTCTTGGATAGCCAGTCGTTTATACAAAATAGGCAGGATGTTTAGGTCATTTATGACAGAATTGTGACGAGGAAGTCAGGGAAACGATGTACCCACTACCTCTAGGTCAGTGTCTGTGTTTCATTAATACAAGGTTCCACATATTTGAGAAGGCAACACTCTCAAAGGGGAATTTGAAATTAAAGATATTGTTGTCAGACCGGTAGATTGCTGGAAGAGGCTTCTTAGGAGCAGTTTTTTGTCTGGAGGATGGAGGTAAGGAATAAGAGCCATATAGGCTTATGTCCAACGCTTTTGGGCAGCCATTCTTAATAATGAATTTTTTTTTTCAATTTCTATCGTCATGCATGACTGACCACTTTCTATGTCAACTTCTATGGCCACTGGCCCCCGGAGCCTTAATAATAATTACTGCATTTTCAGAGGGGGAAAATAAAATTTCATAAATCTACCTGATCGCAAAACTTCCTCTTGCAGCGAAATGAGAACTTAAAAAGAAACTATCTTTCAGACAGTGTCTAACATGAAGATATCCATGAATTGTCCAAAATTTCAATCTATCTAAATGTAAGTAAGAAATTAAACTAATGATCGTGTACATTCTGTTTAATTATAACGCCAAGATTTCAAAAAGATCATTTGACCTTTCTTAATTTGAAAAATCAAAAAAATAAACTAAAAGAAATGGAAAGCTGAAACACTTGCTTTTGAAGAGCGCACTTCTGCCTTAACAATATTTTAAGGGTACGGCTTGGTTGGCTCTTCCTCAATTTTGCGATTAATGCTATGCTTTTCAATCTCGAGGACTATTTTCAAGAAATGTACATAAACCTAGGTATATGCTGGATTTAAATTCAACTGGAAATCTGTCTATTGCATCTCTCTTACTTGCAAAGGAATAAGGAATAAATAAAAATTACCAGAAATGTTATACCACTGGACCTTCAAAAGTCATAATTGGGTTAAACTATTATTGCTAATAAAAATATAATTGGAGTAAGTAGTAGTATATACAAATAAGAAGTGAAGAAAGAATTTTTCTGCTTAAACAATGAAATGTCCCCGTTCCCATATTTTTCCCCGAATATAGTGAAACTTGATACTTATTATAACTATAACTTTGTTTTGTTTATTGGACTTAAAAACTTTTCATATTTATTGTAAAAGTTATCGCCTGAATGCATTGTTCATTAACATTAACACAATTTTATTACTATCAGCATAGGCTTTATCAATTATATCGGATTTAATCGATTAATAAATCGATGTTATCCTTTTGAAATCGAATTATATCTAAAAAGAATTCAACTCTTAAAAAGAGGTTAAACAAAAAAAAAAGGCTATACCGAACAGAATATCAACTAATTTAAAACATATACATATATAATTCAATTATCCAATATTATTTTATAAATACAAAAGAAAGATGGACAAATATTTCGTCATTCAATGAGACTTATTGACCGAAGATATTGTTACAAGATTTCAACAGTTAAATTTATAAATTTGTCGAATAAAATTATTCAATTACTAAAATAATATTTGTTTTTGTTTATTTAAGAGAAAAAGAAAAGATTTTTATCATTTCGTTAAACTTTTAATGAAATTATGTATAATCTATTAGCAGTTCATTTCAGAAAATTATATTACAAACTTTAAATGTCTCACAATATTGCAATTACTTGAACTTTATTATAAATAACAAAATAGAAAATTTATTATAAATTAAAATTTTGCAATCAGTTTTTTGTTTATTTTTTTTTTTTTTATATAATTATTAACTAGAAAAATCCAGAACTGTAGGTTTTAATATTTATAATAAGTTATTGTACTTTTGTAGCGGTAAAAAGTTTCTCATCAATTTCACGTTAACAGTAAAAATAGCAAACATCGAAACGAATCAATTTTATATTTATTTTTTTTATATTTTTTTTCCAAAGTTTTACGTTAGTTTTTTTTTTTTTTTTTACAATAACAGCACAGCATTTTTAATGATAGAAAGCCCCGTTATATTATGGGCTTCCAAACCTATAATAAATAAAAAAAAAAGAGTCTTTAATTTTTTTTATTTCTACCCTTATTAAAATTTCGTTAAAAGGTGGTTAGGTTTATATATATAAAGAAAAACTGTGAATGAGATATACTGCCTACATAACAGATTTCACTCTTACTATATTCCTTCTAACAATATCCTGGTTGATGAGTTAAAAAAGAAAATTAATTAATTTTTCTTTTGAAAAAAAAGGTAACTTTTTTTCTTAAACCTAAGATAAAGGAAATGTAATTAAAATATGTTTAAATATAAATAAAATGGAAAATAATGTATTAATCTACTTACACCACTTTCTAAGAAAGCTGCTAGTCAATTTGTCACACAATTTCCTCTTGTTCTGCATTTCGGTGGGGAGTTGTGTGTACGTGTATGTGATTTAATTTTAATATTTATAAATAATAATTAATAGTTCCTCAATTAAAAAAAAAAAAAATTAAAGGTCTTTAAAAAAAACTTCGAAAAAAAAAAGAAAAACTTATTTCTTTTATTTTTATTTTATTTTTTTTCTTTAACTATGGTCCCATGGGATTATTTTCCTGGAACATGTTAAAAGAAATAAATAATTTTAGCTCATTTCAAAGTATTCTATTGAAAAAAAAGAAAAGGAGAATTTATTGGAAGATGAAGCTGGAGCAAAATAAAAAAAAATTAATCTTTCCTTTTAGACCGCTTTCTCTTGAAATATTTTATAAATACTTTGAAAATAAAAAAAATAAAAATATATATGATCAGGCGGGCCAACTTTTAACTTTTACGTTGTTTTAAAATAGCTGTGAAAAATCACTTTAAATAAAAGATAAAATATGTTTAACAAAATAGGGCCTGGGACTATTAAAAAATCTAAGGTAGAGTGATGTTGTGTAAATAAGGAGGTCTTTCAACTTGTTGAATATTACACATCTATGAAAAAAAAGAGAGACTGTGTTGGGGTTAACTGAAAATTAGAAATCCTTGATTCAAATTTTTTTTTTTTTTTTTTTTAGAATTAAAGATCTTTATTACTTTAAAAACATTTATAAGAAATAAGCGCTTTGCAAATTCGACTCAAAACAAAGATTCAAATCAAGAATATTGAGAAATGAGCTAATTTTTTTTTCTGTTTCCTAATTCATAAACACAGAGCACAACAATTATATGAGATTAAAAAAAAAAAAATTATCTGCTTTAACACACTTGACAAAAAATTGAACACTAATTAAAAGATACAAAAAAACAACTAAAATATTGAACAAATCTCACCTCTAAAAGTAAAAAAAAAGAGGTTCAAACACTACTATACCATACAGTATATACGACTAGTACACCAGGAGTGTATATACTAGAGAGCCAACAGGCCTGCACGACTCGTCATATTCTCAAAGGCTAGGGAGTAATATCCCCCTCTCTTTACGATCGGTAATATTATTACACTAGTAAAGGCCCTACCACTTTCTAACGCTTTGAATAGTTAACTCCTAAACTTCATTAAATATTTGCTTCCTAGAATATTATTTTTATTATAAAAATTATTATGCAAAACTTTTTTTCCCCCCCAAAAATAATTTTATTTTCATTATTTTTTTTTTTTTTTTAATTTATCTTAATTTTCCTTTATACTTTTCATTGTATTGAAACTTTCTCAGGCTGTTAATTATCCAATTACAATAAATATTAATCAAAAAGTAATTGAAGGACTTGATGATTATTTTTTGGAGGCAGAATATTTTCTGAGCCCAAGGAATACTGTATGTTCATCTGCAAAACCATAAATCTTGTTTGTGATCAGGAACAGGACAAATGCCGTTGTATTGCTATTTTTTAGCGTTTTTTTTTTTTTGAAATAGTAAAAATCCTAATTTTTCTTACTTACTTACTTAAACGGCTCTCCAAGCGTCTCTGTCCTGCGTCTTGCGTCTCCATTGATTCACTGCGATTTTTGACAGATCATCTTCCATGTCTTTGATGCAGCATTTCCTCGGGCGTCCTCTTTTTCTCGTTCAAACCAAAATCTCTCTCATTATTTTCTTGGCCATCCTCTCATCTGGAAGTCTTTCGACATGTCCAAGCCAAATGAGTCTTTTTGATTTAATGGAACGTACTATATCTTCATGATCTATTAGCTCGTCCAGTTCATGGTTGGACCTAATACGCCAAGTACCTTGCGTGCATACTGGACCAAAAATACGTCTCATTATTCTCCTCTCGAATATTCTCAAAACCTGCTGATCTACTACAACTTTAAGAGTCCACGTCTCTGCTCCGTAGGAAACTACGGGTCTAACCAAGGACTTGTACAGCTTCAACTTGATCTTTCTTAATAAAAGAATCGATTTAAACAACTTTAAGAGGCTATAATTGTCTTATTTCCAGCCATTATTCTTTTCTTTATCTCATCACCAACCTTGCACCAATTTCCGCTCCAAGGTATGACAAACAATCAACGCTTTCGAATGTATAGTTATTAAAGACCAAATTATGCGGTCTTCTCCTTGCTTCGGATGTTGATACCACCATATATTTGGTCTTCAAATCATTCATCACAAGTGCAATCTTCTTGCTTTCTCTATCAATGTCGGTAAGCGTTTCTTTTAGTGCATTTTCGCTTGTTCCCAAGATCGCGATATCATCAGCATATCCGAGAACCTGACATGACTGGCTTGCTAGACTTCCTTTTGGCTCAACTTTCACAATGGCCTTGTGTAGTACCAAATTAAATAATATCGCAGAGAGGGCATCCCCCTGTCTCACACCAGCATTAATATCCATTTTCCTGCTTATACCGTTACCAATTAGCACAGAGGCTTGTGCTCGGAACATTGCCATTTTTATTAGATTTATCAGCTTACGTGGAATGTTAAAGTCCCGCAACGAGGTAAAAAGTTGAGTTCTATCAACCCGATCAAATGCTTGCTTAAAATCTATAAAAAGAATATGTACATCCGTATTTTGTTCAAAATATTTGTCAAGTACTTGTCTTATAATACAAATCTGATCGGTTGTACTCCTATTGGGCCTAAAGCCACTTTGGTAACCAGTTAGGATTTTTGCCGAATAAACCTTGAGTCTAGTTGCTAAAAGATTAGATAAAATTTTATATATCACATTTAAAAGCGCTATTCCCTTATAGTTTTGAGGCAAGATCTTATCACCCTTTTTATAAATTGGAATGATCAGTCCCAAACACCAATCGTCTGGCATATTCTCAATGTTCCATATCTTAAAAATTAAGTTATACTTTCTATGACTCAGGTATTCCCCTCCAGCCTTAAGCATTTCCGTCGGAATATCATCTCCTCCTGGTTATTCTTTAAGAGGGTCATAGCCTCTTCAAATTCCTCATAAGAAGGGGGTTCAATATCAGGGTAATTTTTTGTATTAGGCTCCATACTCAGAGAGATGTTAGCATCCACATTCGCAGTCATCCCAGCAACTTGGGTCTCGGTATTTAGCATGTCTTCAAAATATTCCGCCCATCTTTCCATCACAGGAACATCTTCTGCAAAGTAGCAAACCTTGTTTATTGCGGCAAACATTTATTCTTGGTTGAAATCCTTTCCTCATGCTCCTTACTGCCTGGAAAATTTTTTTGTCCTCATTTCCCTAACGAACTCTCTTCCATAAGCTCAATCTTCTTCTTTAACTATTGCCTCTTCTTATTTCTGCAAACCTTCATCGCATTTTTTCTATTGATAAGATATTTTTCTTTGTTGCTCCCCGTATCTCTTTGATCTCTTTGTATCATTTTCTGCCTATACTTATTCTTTTGATCAATAGCCTGAGCACATTCTTCATCAAACCATTCGCTATTTCTTCCAGGAACCTTCACATCAAGCCTTTTCTCTGCAGCCTCCTCAATTATTTCCTTCAAGCTGTACCATTCTTCATTTATATCGCTCTTCTCGCTACAATTCAGTAGTTTACTATTTAAAGTTTCCTCGTTATAGTTCTTTATGTTCTTGATCTTCTAATTTTTCGTATTTTTTTAAAAATATTTGAAAAATAAGCTTTAATTTGGACTAGATTAGATAGAAGATTGTTTATAGGGAGATCCGAAAGATCTATTGTGCCTTTCTCAATGTACTGCCCATGCCCGGCTTCTAGGAAGAAAAAATGTTAGGGCAAATGGTGAGACTCGAACCCGGGTCCTGCGTGTTGCTAGTCCAGCGCGCTACCACTGAGCTAATCCTTTCCCTTAATTTGGACTAAATTATATCCTTCGTACTCTATCTTTCTTATGAAAATTCTTCTGATCGAAAACATACTGCTGTTTGATCCGCTAGTATGAAAAGTTATATTACTGAATTTCTCGAAAAAGCAGCTGCTGTAATAATTTTTCATTAAACATGGTACACTACTTCCTTATTTGAAACATTTTCTCTGAGAAAAATTTATCAATTGGCAATGAATGCTTGTTTGTAAGAGAAGTTTTTAATGCTTTACACAATACGATTTTTTTTTTCCCCCAAGTTTATTAATTACTTCTTCTTATTCTATAAGAGGAAGTACTACGATCGTGTCAACAATTTGAGAAATTCAGTTTTCATCGGGTAGTACATGCTCTGGAAGTCCATATATATACCATACATTAAAAACATTTGTTTCGTTTTCCTGGGACACATATATATATGTGTGTGTGCGTGTGTGTGTGTTTCTTCGTTTAAGAAGAAGCTAAATCTTGATTTTCTGTTTTTTGATAATTACACACGAAAATACATCGATCCATCAACCGGCAGTGCGATATAACTGGATAGATTTCCTGCCCCCCCACCCCCGTTTTTCACAATTTTCTCTAAAACGGCTCCTCAAACGATTTTCATTAAATCTGAAATGTTAATTGCACAGATATAAACTTATTCACGATTTTATGCGAAAAATTCTTGTGGAATTTTTTTTTTTTTGAAGGGAAACCTGGGGGGGAATTCCTGACGTTATATTTCAAAATATTATTTGGATTTGTTCTCATTGTAATGGTGCTGTCAACTGTACTACAATGTAACCAACTCAACTAATACCTGCCCTTGGGGCTAAGCTAAATATATATTTCAAGTTTACAGACAATTTTTCAATTTTATAAATCAGAGAAAGAGAAGGTTATGCGAGGGTTTTACAACAGAATTTTTTACTCCTTCTTACTCTTGGTAAGAGGAATTATTGCGATTCGATATCGAAAATTTTGTCACGATTATAATACTTTCTCTTAGCAGTAAGAGAAAGTAAAAATAATAGTATTATTTCAAAATTAAAAAATAAAAATCAAATAGAAATTTATTGCTAATTCTCTGAGAAATGTTAATGTATTAAAACTATTTGCCTATAATTCCAGGAAACTATGATAAAGAATTTAACAATTTTTATTAGGCCTTATCTTTGAACATTGTATTTCCCCACATTACGACAATAAGATATTAAATTCAAACAATTTCATGATTTGTCACAAGTATTTTTTTTTTTATTACTAGTTTATTTTTCAGTATTTTTTTTTTTTTCATTGTTCCGTATCATAACAATATGTAATAAAAATAACTAAAATAAAAATCTCGAATGAAATAATTCAAACGACTTTCTTTTCTAATTTAACAAGATAATTTTTTTTGTTTTGTTTTTGTTTGTATAATTCGGAATTTTTAAAACGTTCCACGATTGGTGGAACCGTAATTATATTGATTGGCAACATAGAGGGGGGGGGGAATCAATCCCATCAGCTTCACAGAGAATCAGTAAAAATGAATTTTTCCGGAATTTTGTTCCCAAATGAAATTGATAGTTTTCATATTTATGGTAAGTACTACCCCCCCAAGTTTAAGGAGCCGCTGTTGCGGTTCAACCGATTTTAATCAATGTTGGTATTTAATTATTTAGCTAATCTTCCTTTGGGATAGATAGGATACTCTGGAAAGTAACATTCAGGAGAATATCTATGGTCATCAATCTTCCTTAAAGACCTTTCGAAACTGCATTTTCCTAGACAAATTTATTAAATAAAACTTATAAGCTTAAATATGTTGCAGTTAGTATGCGAAGTGTTCTCACGTGTTGCTGCAGTGGCTAGCGCTCTTTCGTGCGAGAATTCAGGGTTCAATTCCCGTGAGGGCAAAGTCGGTGTTGACACCCAGCATCTCATAAAAGTGGGAAGCTACAGTTAGTAGCGCTCTAGGTAGCGAAGACCGGAACTAAACGGTGTGAGAACTGCGGCATGCTTACCACATACCCCCTATTCAAATCGCCGTCTGGCAAAACCTTTACCCTTCATGGGCTGTTGCGCCATAGGGTTTAGAGTAGTATGCGAAATTTAAAGAAAATTAGAAATAGAACCACTAAAATAAAAATAAAAAAATGACATAACTGATGTTAAAAAATGACATAAATAATGTTTTGCATTAAGAAAATTTATTAAAATCATTGTTCAGTCTCTTATAGGAACTTACATAATAATTTATAAATAAATAGTCGAGTAGTGAAGAGTTTTTCAATCTCTGTAAAAGATTTGATAACTTCACTATCTATATTAAGTATATGTTCTGGTTGGTTCCGCAGAGCTGGTAAGCATTAGAGATATTTTCCGTGGTAGCCTGCTTCATTTTGTGGTCATAGATCGGTTTCGGGTGTTCGCCTATCATCAGGATGTTTTTGTCAAAACAGTGTGACAACATAGACTTGCACCGACAAATTTAGTGTAATTTGGAGTAAAACATGTGGTGTATCAACTAAATTTGCTCGGTGCAAGTCTATGTTATCACACTATTTTGACAAAAACATCCTGATGATAGGCGAAAACCCCGAAACCGGTCGATGACCACAAAAAGAAGCAGGCTATCATGGAAAATCTCTGATGCTATAATTATATGTATTAATGGGGGGGGGGGGCGCCCAACCTATCGGAAGAGGGACTCCACCCCAAGCGCATAACTCTCCGGGTGGAGGCTTGCTAAAACCCATTCTTTGTAGCCCCGCATTTAAAAAAAAATAAAGTATTTACTTTTATCATTAACACGGCCATTTCCGTTGTTGCCAAAAATATTGTCATTCACTCAACCAATTCGAGATCTTTCACTGTTTCCACTTATTTAGAGCAATAAACACTACATTTAAGTTTTCGTGTTGAAACCGCGTCTGTGGTTTGTTGTAAGACCGAAGCTTTACCCATTTTACAATGAGCTTCTTTTGGGTATGTGACATAATCAACATTGGCATTGCAGGCGACACTGCCCTGAAGAAGCTCATTGCAATACGGGCATGTAACACCGTTTATAACAAGCCACTGACGCGGTCTCAGCCCAAAAGATAACGTATGTGTTTTTCAAGAAAATGTCCATGGAAGTCTAAAAGATAAAACCAAAGAAATATTATAATCAGATGTGAAATAATCAACACGAACTTTTCATACTGTAATTATTAAACTTCAATAACCAAATTTCATTTTCAAACTTGTTTGTTTTTACTCTTTGGTAAGAGAAAGTATTTGCGATCATGTCAAATTTTCGAAATTGGCTATCTACCCGGAAATATATATTTTGAGCTACCATGAGCAAGAAAAAAAAAGAAATGTTTTTACCGAAAGGTCTGTCCGTATGTGGTTTGTGTGTTTTGAAAAAATATCTCAAAAATTAAAATAAAAAAAATCCAGGAAGCTCCTGGTATTTTCCGTTTAAGTACCACCATAGTCGGATGTGGCAATAAAGTTTTGATAAAAAAATCTATTTCAACCGGAAGTACTAATTTACTCAATGTTGTTTTTTTGGCGCAAAAAAATTTTTTTTGTAAACTTCCTATTACTAAATCTACCTAGATAAATACCTATCACTTTTACTTGAAACATTTTCTCGGGAAAATTGATTTTTTCGAGGTTTTCTAGAGAAATATTAGTGTTAAGCTTTATCTCTAAGCACCACAATAGTATACAATGAATAACATATAGATTATAGATGATATTAGAATATATATTAGAATCATTGCTAAAATTTTACATTTGAAGAAAAACTGTTAACCGGAAGTGCATCAATTTTTACAGAATATGTTTTTGACTTTTTTTGGGGAATTTTTTCAAATACGATTATAATGATTTCTTTTAAACTTGAAAGTTCTAACTGCATACATATATAAACCTATCACTTTTATTTGTAACATTTTTTTCAGAAAAAAATTAATTTTGGGATATCAAATGTTATATGGGATTGATTCAAACGTTATTGGTGCTCTCTTCTGGACTACAATGTAATCACTTCTATTAACTGCTTACCTGTCACCACAATCTTTATAAATTACGTTAGGGCAAATGTGTAAAATTTGAACTTTAAGGGGAACATATCATTTTATATAAACCCCTGGACAAAATTAGCGCATCACCTTGTTTTTTTCTATTTCTTTGTTTACAGTTTCATTAGAGTTCAATGGAATTGCTCTACCCAGGACTGGTATTAGTAATAGAGCAGGGATTAGTGATAATCCTCTAATGTAATCTTCCTAGTCGAGAGAATAAACAAATAATTCATATTTGTTTTTTTTTAGTTCGAGTTTTTTAGAGCTTAATATGGATAGGCATGAAGAATCGCAGTTAGAGCACTAACACTCTTGGATGATGGCTTGTCCCAAAGACAAGTGGCCATACGCTTGGGAATAAACCAATCATCGGTTAGCCGGATACTCCATCGATTCAGGGAGACGGAAAGCAACCGTAGGAGGCCCGGGCAAGGTCGGCCAAGGGTCACTTCAGCCAGAGATGAGCATTTCATAACGCTTTCGGCCTTAAGACAGAGGTTCCAAACAAGTCTTCAACTCAGAAATGAACCTCATTCGGCCAGAAACGTGGTGATTTCAGGTCGAACAATAAGGCGACGCCTCCGCGAAGCGACTTTGATCTCCAGACACCCTGCCACTGGGCCACTTCTCACCAGACAGCATCGAATAGCCAGGCTTCAATTTTCACGGCAGTACGCACATTGGACAATTCCTGATTGGAGAGTGGTTTTGTTTGGTGACGAATCAATGTTTGCCCTACATTCTCCAGATGGTCGGGTAAGGGTGCTAGGACGCCCTGGAGAGCGGTTTGCTGCTTGCAACATTTCTCCAAGATTTTCGTTTGGGGGTGGCTCTGTAATGGTATGTGCTGGCATAAGTTTGGAAGCTCGTACAGAGTTGCACATAATAAACAGGGGCTCACTGACTGCAGAGCGGTATGTGACGGACATCCTGGAGGAATATGTAATGCCATTTGCTCCATATGTTGGTGAACATTTTCTTTATCTCCAAGATAATGCGAGACCACATACCGCTGGTATAGTGAATGACTACTGCCAGGAAGTAGGAATTAATCTTCTGCCTCTACCTGCAAGAAGTCCGGATCTTAATCCGATAGAGCACTTTTGGGATATGCTGAAGAGGGGTATCAGAGCTCGGAACATGCACCAACGACAGTTGCTGAGCTTCAAAACGCACTAATGAAAGTATGGGAGAACATTCCTCAAGAGAACATTGTTCGTGTCATCCAGTCAATGCCGAGACGTCTGGAAGCTGTTAGACTAGCAAGAGGAGGTGTTACCAGATATTAAGGTTGTAAAATTTTGTTTAAACATAAGATTCTGTAAACATAACAATTTCATTAGTTCGTGATTCATTCTCACATTAAAACTATTTGTAAGATTTTCCTTGCTTTCATCTTATTTACTCTTCTAATGTTGCTCAAGTTACCAAAAAATAGTCTTTATAATAAATATCAAAAGAAAAATATGTTTATCTATCGCAAATATGAAAAATGATGAAAGAAATAGCAAAAACAAGGCGATGCGCTAATTTTGTCCAGGAGTTTATATAGTGTTTTAAACTGCATTAAGAAGAAAGTCTATGAATGTTTCACAACCGTATTTTTATCTAACATTTAGTTGCCTTTAACGTTATCACCATACAAAATGTATGGGAGGGGAATAGCCAAGTGGTTAGCGTACTGGACTTCTACGCGGAGGACCCCAGGTTCGAGTCCAGCGATGGCTTAGATTTTTTTCTTCCTTGGAGCCCCTACATACAGCTCAATGTCCGTAAACTCCAAGGACCATAGATGTTGACGCGCCCTTAAATTAAAAATAAAAAAATATATATAAATGTAGCAAGGTAGGAATAAATTGTTGATTTTTTTTTTTTTCTAGGACATAAGAAATTACCAGAATGTGTCGCGGCATTCTAAGGGAACACGAAAGTTATCCCTAATTTATTCATTCCTCATATCCTCCTTCTCAAAAAAGTTTAAAGTTTACAAAAAATTCATGAGACCCATTTTCTTGGAAATTCTGAATTACTCAGAATCTTACTATAGGATTTTGATACCTTTATAAATAGAATGTACCAAATTATTACAATTTAGTCCGAGAAAAAAAAACATTCTGGGTCAGATTAATGAAATGAGAGTAAATTAAAAAAAAAAAATTAACCTACTATATTAATTAATTTGGCATAAACTATTTAGGTTAAAAAAAAAAATTAAATAAGGCAGTAAATTATGAACAAATTAAAAGGAAATAGTGAGGAAAAAAAATATGTGTAATATTACTAAAATTATTATTGGATAACAGCCTTCACTATGATGTATAATAACCTAACAACTTGCTAACCATGAACTAAATTCATCAACCATCTTGAAAATTTTTAATAAACTTGCAATCAATTTTTTTACATGTTAATATTAGTTATTGCATTTTTCGGGTTAGATTAGTGTAAGTACTATGTACTATAACTATTAGTTCAATTATTATTAATAAACTCAGCTGTTTAACATAAATAGTAAGCAGATGTATTATAAAGGTATTACGTCATAAAAGAAAAAGGAAATTTGAAGATATGTTCACTCACCATCATCACATAAGAAGCTTAACAACAAAATAGTGCCAAAAAATATATGTATGTAAAATGATAACCTTCTTCCAATAAAACCCTGATGTCAATCAATGTTAAATTAAATTGATTCAATAAGAAATTGAATTGTCCTTCCGGTCCAATTTTTGTTTACGTATTTCTTTTTTTTTTTTTTTTTTATGAATTGAATATGTTTTCTTGATTAGAATTATTTATAAATGATGAGAAGTTTATTTTTATTTTTTCTTTAACAATAATGGAAAAAATTATTATTTAATAATATCATTTAAAAAAAAAATAACAACACTGTGAGAAAAAAGATGTTTATTGTTATGTTATATTGGTAAATAAGAAACATTTTTATTTTTAAATATTAGTTTAACCTTCAAGGAACCCCCCCCCCATATATGGCTAATTTAAGAAAAACTATAAAATATTCAAAATCTGTCCTTAAAAACAAAAAAGTCTGGTGTGAAACATTTACAAGATTTCCTCTTACTTGCAGTTCAAAAAAATTGAAAAAATTGAGAAATTTTATAGTTAGTATACTAAATTTTTTTTAAATTCATCGGTATATTTATAAAGAAAATCGTGAAAACTGAAAAAAAAAACTGTTCAGGAAAAGCGCACTTCTGATTTACTAATTTTCTTGAAACTCAGAATTTTGGCAATATATTTATTTTTAATTAATTTTATTTACATGATAGAATTAAGATAGCATTTTACAGGAAAACTTAACTCGCATCCTCTCACATAAATCCCCTCCTTAAATGACTTTATGTGAAGAAATGTTTCAAATAAAAATTGTAACTCTTGTATTGGAAGAAAGAAATGAAAGAAAATAATAGTTTTGAAAAATAGTTTAGAATATTTTATAGTTTGAAAAATAGAATTTTGTTAATATTTTAAATATATCTTAGTGCAGTGAAAAGAGTCAGGTACTATAATTTAAGGTCATTGCTATAAAGAGATAAAGACACAAGAATCCGTTAAATTAATACAATGCCACTTGGCCAACAGTTTTGTAAGAGAAGGCATTCTTTCGGGCAGTAGGCGTTCTGCTTTCAAACAAGAATAGTCTGAGCTAGACATTGACCAGAACACATCAGGACTGTGCCAGTTATAAGTTAAAACATGATAGTTTATTCCAAATAATTTCAGTAAATTAATAAGCATATTGCTGTGTTATTGAATAACATTTAAATATCTTTAAAGAATGTATTTAATTTAATCTACCAGTGTTTTCTTAATTATTCTTATTACTTCTCTATCTTAAAACTTACAAACACAAGCCCCTTTACAAAGCCCCACCAAATACATATCACTCTTTATATGTGTAATTCATATGATTAGTTTAAGGAAAATCGTTGGGAGGCGTTTTTTTTAGAAAAAAAAAAGAAGCAGAAAACCGAGAAAATACTTTTCAGTAAAAACCATACTTCCGGTAATCCGAATTTTTTTTCAAACTCGCAATTTCAACAACATATTTAATTCTAATTAATATTATTTAGATAATAGAATTGTGTGTAATAAACTGAAATAGAACTTTAGAAGAAAACCTAACCTCGTACCAGTCCCGACAAAAGTCCGTCCATTTTAAATGAATTTTCCTTTTAGGAGAAATATTTCAAATAAAAGTTGTAGCTTTTTTTATATGTGTAATTAATATACCAAGTTGAAAAAAAAATGTTTTGGAGCCACAAAACCGCAAAAAAAAGTGAATAAAACCATACAGTGTAAAGTGGTACTTCTGGTTGAGGAATTTTGACAAACAATTTACTGTTTGATCTCATGGTGATATCTAAACGGAATATTACAATATTTGCTACGATTTTTCGTTTTTGAACTATCTGTTCACACTCATACACATACCATTTTCTAAAAAAAAAAAGAAGACT
Organism: Triatoma infestans; assembly: GCA_011037195.1. NCBI lineage: Eukaryota > Metazoa > Arthropoda > Insecta > Hemiptera > Reduviidae > Triatoma > Triatoma infestans. The sequence goes on along the minus strand of JAAEAF010001256.1, from coordinate 125,182 downwards.
TTTTTGGGGCTCAGTGGACCTCAAAACGGATATTTCCGATGAAAACTGATATCGAAAATTTGACACGATTACAAATACTTCCCCCTTAAACAGCAGTACGAGAAAGTAAAAAGGTACGCGACGCGATACCTGCAAATCGATTTTGACTTTATTTTTTGGGGGCGCAAAATTTATTGAAACATATTTTTTCTACTCCTAATAAGAGGAAGTACTGCGATCGTATAAATTTTTTCGAAATTGATTTTTTTTTTTACCGGAAATTCATGTATTGAGGCCACCTGAAAATGAAAAAAAAATGTTTTCAGAAAATGTTCTACATGTAATATTTATTGTAACGCAGCCAGTGGTGCCATCTAGGAGAGGAAATAGGAACCTCAAGTTCTCTTAGTGGCCGTTAGGAAGCGCTGGCGACGCGTTTTAGTTCTTTGCAGAAGAATCGAGAAAGTTCTAGAAGATTCTCCACCGGTATAAATAGTGGGACCGCAGAGAGTTGAGAGAGTTTTCCAGTTAGAAACGAAGTGTACGTTGGTGGAAAGTGTATAAAAAGTGAACAAAGTGAACTTTTGTAGTTTAAACTGTGAAGTAATTATTATTAAGTGTTGTTTTTTTGTAATTTATTGTGTATAACAATAAATTGGTGTTTTCTTTATTGAAGTTTAGAGTATTTTATCTATACGAACCCACTTAAAACTAGTTGCAGTAGCTAGTTTAGAGGGAAAAACGTTACAATATATATGAAAAAAAAAATTCACAGGAAGTTCAAACTTGAAATTCCGTTTAGGTACCAACCAGCGATAGTGGTACAAGATTTTGTCAAAATCCATGAACCGGAAGTGCTACTTTACTCTGAATGGATTTTTCAGTTATTCGTGATTTCCTCCTTGAAATTGGCACCATAGTTTTTTTCTTTAAACTTGGATTACTAACTGCAAAGTTATAAATTCCCTCACAGCAATTACATAAACTAAATTGGTAAGGATTTTTCGTCAGAGCATATTCAAAGTGCATTACAGATGAAGGTGACCTGATAATGACCGCAACAATCGGAATTAATAAAAATAAAAAATAGGTTATTATGCAACATATTATATCATTAGTGAACGGTATACAAATATACTAATATAATAAGGAAAGAACTAAATTAATATTCCAAAAAAATAATACAATAAAGTGTTGTTACCATTGCGTGAATATATCACAATGCCTATCATTATGTGTGCATTATAATGTTGAGAAATCTATATATATATATCAACTATTTCTCCTTATAATAAATTTAATTTTTTGCATTATTATAATTATTGCGTTCAAAGTGGTTTTTGAAAAAGTGAGTTTTCAACCGGATAATACAAAGTAACTAATAGTCGATAAATTAATATTTGATAGCTTTTTTTTACTTCCTCTTACTCCTAGTAAGAGGAAGTATTGTAATCGTGTCAAATTTTCATATCAAGTTTTCACCGGAAATATCCGTTTTGAGGTCCCCTGAGTCCAAAGAAGTGGTTTTTAGTAAATTGTCCGTGTGTGTGTGTGAATGTGAACAGCATAGCTCAAAATCGAAAAACCGTAGAAAGTTGAAACCTGATATTACGTTTAGGTATCACCATGGCATCTGACAGTGGGTCATTGTCAAAAATTCCACAACCGAAAGTTCTAGTTTACTTGTTGCTTTTTTTTACTTTTTTGCGTTTCACTCAAAAATCGCTCCAACGATTTTCTTCAAAATTGGTATATTAACTAAACGCACAAAGAGCAACAACTTTTATTAGAAATGTTTCTCAGGGAAAATTCATTTAAGGGCAGTAATGAATGGTGGGGTTAGGTTTTCATCTAAATTGCTATTTCAATTTATTAAACAATTCTATCATCTAAATAATGTTCAGTAGAATTGAATATGTTGTTGAAATTCAGAGTTTCAAAAAATCGGATAACCGGAAGTGCGTTTACATTACTACTTTACTAAATGATTTTTTCATTTTTTCGCCAAAATTCCTCCGATTTTATCCAAAATTCCTCCGATGATTTTTTTGAAACTTCCAATATAAACTAAACATACAAAGATTTACAACTTTTATTTAAAACATTTCTCTGGGAAAATTCATTTAAGGGCATTTTTAGAGTAGTGTATAATCATAGTTGATTATACAATTCTATAATCCAACCAGAATTAATTAGAAATAAGTGAATAGCCAAAATTCCGAGTTTCAAGAAAATTAGTAAACCGCAAGTTCGCTTTTACTGGACATTTTTTTTCAGTTTTTTGACTAATTTCATTAAATTTCCTACACAAACTATAAAATTTGTCAATTATAATTTTGAGAACTGGTGTAAGAGAAAGTTGTGTTAGTGTTTCACACCAGATTTTTTTTTTTTTCTCTCTCTTACTGGTGTTTAAAAGGAAGGATTGTAATCGTGTCAAATTTTCGATGATATTGGTGGATAGCAAAATTCAAAAAGTAAAATTCGCAAAAATTACAAAATTTGATAATTTGTTTGATTTTCTATCAGATGTCCAATACAATTCTTGTTTAAAAATCAATCGGAATAAAATTATAAGTTTTTGTATTTTCTACGATAAACGATTCCAAAGAATTTCTTTAAACTTAGGAATATCAACTTTTTTTTTCTTTTTTTTAACATTTTTTCCAGATAAATTCATATTAGGTGTTTTTTTTTAGTGGAGGGGTGATTTTTTGTGGTTTCCTCCAAAGTGTTATTCCGGCATATTATACAATCCTATAATCTATATAATATTAATTAGAATTAAATATTGAATATCTGGGGTTGAGTTTGCACAATGCTTGACAATATCGACGATTTTTTTATATCTAGTTTTCATTGGTTCTGACAGTTTTAGGTTACACATCCATCGTCAGAGTAAGGTTGTCGTCAATACGTGTAGAGAGAGTTTGACTTAAGTTTTATGTTTCTGTCACGCATCACACTAATTGATTGTATGCGGTAGGTTTATGTTTATTGCAAGTGTATTTTAGCAACAAAAAAAAGAATTATATAGATCATAATTAAAAAAAAAATCTGGTGTGAAACACTCACACAACTTTCTCTTATACTCCTGTTCTCAAAATTATAATTGACAAATTTTACAGTTTGTGTAGCAAATATAATGAAATTTGTCGAAAACTGAAAAAACTGTTCAGTAAAAGCGCACTTCCGGCTTACTAAATTTCTTAAAACTTGGAATTTTGGCCATCTATTTATTTCTAATTAATTTTTTTGGATGATAGAATTGTATAATCAACTATGATAGCTTTTCTAGAGAAAAACATAACCCCATCCCTCCCCAAAAAGTGCCCTTAAATGAACTTTCCCAGAGAAATGTTTTAAATAAAAGATGTAGATCATTGCATGTTTAGTTTATATACGAAGTTTCAAGAAAATCGTCGGAGCCATTTTTGAGAAAATCCGCGAAAAAGTGAAAAAAATCATTTAGCAAAGTGTTAAAACAAACGCACTTCTGGTTATCCGATTTTTTGCAAACTCGGAATTTCAACGACATATTTAATTCTAATGAACATTATTTAGAAGACAGAATTGTCTAATAAACTGAAATAGCAGTTAAGATGAAAACGTAACCACAACCCTCCCCCAGAAGTGCCCTTAAATGAATTTTACCGGAGAAATGTTGCAAATAAAAGTTGTAGCTCTTTGTATGTGTAGTTGACATACCAAGTTTAAAGAAAATCGTCGGAACTATTTTTGAGAAAATCGCAGAAACGTAAAAAAAAAACAACTAGTAAAGTGATACTTCCTGTTGAGGAATTTTGACAGATAACGTACCGTCATATCCCATGGTGATACCTAAACGTAATATCAAGTTTCAACTTTCTACGATTTTTCGTGCTGTTCACACAGACCATTTGCTAAAAACTACTTTTTCGGACTCAGGGGACCTCAAAACGGATATTTCCGGTGAAAACTCGATATCGAATATTTGACACGATTACAATACTTCGTCTTACTAGGAATAAGAGAATGTAAAAATTAAACACGGTATATATTAAATAGCGTATATTGTAAAGTAATTTAAATTAATTCTGTTAGTAAAGTGTTGTGTGGTATAGGTTACAATGCTGTCATGGTAATTTGATGAGGGGGCGATAGGAAATTTGTAGAGTATAAATATTATACTTATTATTATTTAAAGTGGGGTTAGAGATTATTTAAAATTGTTTAGAGAGTATTTAAAGAGGATTAGTGAGTATTTCAAGAGGTTTAAAGAGTATTAAAGGAATTCAATATGTTGCTTATATTCCATCTTTGAAGAATATCGATATAAACCGGTAGTGCGGCTTTACTATATTTTATACTTTTTTGGCATACTAACCAAACTTATAGACATTCCAAACTTTTATTTGAAATATTATTCCGAATGTTGAATACAACGGTCGTAACGAACACCAAAAAAATTATTCCGAATCCATAAGATTTTAGGAGGTTCTAGGTAGGAGGAGCTGTGAAGGACATGCTTCCCTCAATTCATTTATTTTTCATATTAGTTTAGTCATTTTTTTTTAGGTTATCATTCTCCCAGTTATACAATAATATTGAAATTCCAATTACAAATATGTAAACTGCAGTAAAAGAAAGTCGTATGCATGTATCATATCAGTTTTCTGATTTTATTTAATTATCTAAAAACCAATTTAAAACTGTACGAAATGCATCATGGGTGATGATAATTCCATGACATTAGATCCAAATTGAAGGACTATAATAAAGGAAGATTCTTCTCGATCGTTCTTATATGAAGGAAAAGGATTATGAGATTCGGTCTTTAAAAAAAAAAATAAGAAAACTTAAATTCTTGCCAACGTTTCGATAAATATATTGTTTTTTTTCAAGGCCTACAACATATATATACAACAGGTTCTTTTTTTTGAAAGTCAAAATCAAGAAACAAAATCAGAAAATAATAAAAAATAAAATTATAAATTAATTTATAAATTTTTTTGGTTTACTTACATAAAAAAAAAAAACAACAAAAAACTATTAAATAATCTTTAAAACATAACAAATTTGAAAACTTATGTATAAATTTGGAAAATAGTGTATGAACTATTCTCTGTGTTGTTGAGGTGTACTTAACTTTTTATTTTCCAAATTTATACATAAGTTTTTAAATTTGTTATGTTTTGAAGATTAATAGTTTTTTTTTTATATGTAAGTAAACCAAAAAAATTTATAAATTAATCTATAATTTTATTTTTTATTATTTTCTGATTTTATTTCTTGATTTTGACTTCTCAAAAAAAAGAACCTGTTGTATTTATATGTCGTAGGCCTTGAAAAAGACAATATATTTGTCGAAACGTTGGCAAGAATTTAAGTTTTCTTATTTTTTTAAAAAGATCGAATCTCACGACTATAATAAATTTATTTCTTATACTCAAATTTGAAAATAAAATTCTATAAACATGAAGAAGATACTTCTTTTCTGAATATTAGGTAGTTCAAGTTAAGTCATTCTATTCCCATATGATTAGAAAATTTTACAATTAATTAAAATAAAATAAAAAAGATGCAATAATTAACTGGAAGATATAAAACAGGGAATTGTCATTACTTATCTGAAGCCTGAAGTAACAGTCATTATTTCAAGTTGGAATTAAATTTAACTTGATAACTTATTTCTTTTATACATTTCTGTGTGTGTGTATTTGTTTAAGTAGGAATTACTAGGCTAACTACAATGATAAAATCCAATGAAAAGTCCTTCCACGAACAGAAACTGTTAAAATGATGGATACTTTAATTTAAGTGAAAATTACTTCAATTTTAGTCAAGCTAAAGTATCTTTATGTAATTATTATAACAATTTAATATGGAATTTGAGATATTTTATTTCACAACGGAAATACACAACACACAAGAGTTAAACTCAATTTCGAACATTTGACATTAGATTGCAACACTTCCTCTTCTTACTGGGGGGAATAGTAAGAGAAAGTAATTATAGTCAATAGTCTTTGAAAAATTGAAAAAAATAAATTGCCTCTGTAAGTTTTTTATTTATAAAGTATTTATTATATTATTTAACCGACAGGAAGCTTTGTTATCAATTAATGCATTAAAAAAAAAATGACTAATGTAACAATATATTTATATGAACATAAATATAAATCTAGGTATTATAAATTTCTGCGGAATTTTTGAATGTATTACTTATTTTTATTTTGCAAATTAATATTAAAATGTATAAAAAAAAAAAAAGACAAGGCGAAATGAATCATTAATTAGAGTATTAAAAAGAATTTCCTTTATTGTGAAACAATTGGCAAGGGCAACTAAAATAATTTCTAAACAAATTAATTAAATTTTGCATCATATATTTTAAAAAAACATTTATTCCTTTTTTTTATTCAATTAATTATCTTTAATCATAGCAAATAAAAATATAATAATAAATTAATTATAACGATTTTTAATACAATTAATTTTTTATTTTATTTTAGCCTTATTTTGCCTAATACAATTCTTTTGCCACTTTAATTTTGGGAAATTTATTTTACGTAATTGGGTTTTATTTTATTTTATTTTTGTTCTGTTGATTTTATTTTCGCAATAAAGGTTCTAATTATATTTTTCAAATGTTTTTACTATAAAAAAAATTACAAAATATTCTATATCTTTATTATTTTAAAAAGACGCTAATTACTAGAGAAGTTGATTCGCTTAGAACTTAGAATATATTAAGAAATATAATTTCAATATGAGATCTACAAATAATTGTAATGTTTATGGTATTGAGAGCCTACAACTAACATTATATTAGTAAGTCTTAGTTTTACAAAATTAAAATTCCATATCACTTTCTCACTTCTCCTAGTAAGAAGAAGTATTAAGAAAGTGTTCAATTTTCGATATCAAGTTTTCACCGGATATATACATTTTGAGATCCCCTGAATAAAAAAAAAAAAAAAATCTGGTGTGAAACACTCACACAACTTTCTCTTACTCCTGTTCTCAAAATTATAATTGACAAAGGTTATATAGTTTGTGTACCAAATATAATGAAATTCGTCGAAAACTGAAAAAAGTGTTCAGTAAAAGCGCACTTTCGGTTTACTAATTTTATTGAAACTTGGAATTTTGCCCATCTATTTATTTCTAATTAATTTTGTTTGGATGATAGAATTTTATAATCAACTATGATAGCATTTTAAAGAAAAACATAACCCCCACCCCTTCCCTAAAAGTGTCCTTAAATGAACTTTCCCAGAGAAATGTTTTAAGTAAAAGTTGTAAATCTTGTATGCGTACTTTATATAATAAGTTTCAAGAAAATCATCGGAGCCATTTTTGAGAAAATCGCGAAAAAGTGAAAAAAATCATTTAGTAAAGTGTTAAAACAAACGCACTTCCGGTTATTCGATTTTTTCAAATTCGGAATTTCAACAACATATTTAAATCTAATTAACATTATTTAGATGAGAGAATTGTCTAATAAACTGAAATAGCAGGTAAGATGAAAACTAAACCCCACCCCTTCCCCAAAAGCCGCCTTAAAACTAGTAAAGTGGTACTTCCGGTTGAGGAATTTTGACAGATGTCCCACTGTCAGATCCCATGGGATAACTAAACGGAATATCAAGTTTGAACTTTCGAAATTATCGAAATCAGTTTATCGAAATTGAGTTTTCACCGGAAGGAAATACACGTTTTGAGGTCCCCTGAAGTGGCTACGTTTTGGGGCCTCCTGAATACAAAAAAAAAACAGTTGTTAGAAAATGGTCTGTGTGGGTGTGGTTGTGTGGAAAAGAATATTTCAAAAACAGAAAGTTGTAGGCAGCTCAAACTTGGTATTCCGTTTAGGTACTACCACCGCATCAGACACGAAGATTTCGGACAAAATCCATCAACCGGAAGGGCGACTTTACTAATTTTTTTTTTCTTCAGTTTTTGGGATTTTCTCAAAAACGGCTCCAACGATTTTCTTTGAACTTGACATATCAACCACACATACAAAGAGTTACAATTTCTATCTGAACCATTTCTCCGGAAAATTTATTTAAGGGCAGGGGGAGAGGGGTGGGCTTCCGGTTTTCTCTAAAGTGCTATTTCCGTTTCAGAGATATTTCGCCCATCAGCAGGATGTTTTCGTCCAAACAGTGTGATAACATAGACTTGCAAAGAGCAAATTTAGTTGATACACTCCAGTTTAAATTTGCTCCAGTCTATGTTATCACACTGTTTTGAAATAAATGGAAATAGTGAAAGATCTCGAATTGGATGAAAGAATGACAGTATTTTGGGTTACAATGGAAATGGCGGTGTTAATAATAAAAGTAAATACTTTTCTAATTTTTTTTTTTTAATGCGGGGCTACAAAGCATAGGTTTTAGCTATGCCTCCACCCGGAGAGGTGGGCCAATGGAGTGGAGTCCCTCTTCCGGGGGTTGGGCGCCCCCCTAGTATACATATAATAATAGCATCAGAGATATTTTCCGTGATCGCCTGGTTCTTTTTGTGGTCATCAACCGGTTTCAGGCGCCAGCCCATCATCAGGATGTTTTGGTCAAAACAGTGTGAAATAACACAGACTTGCACAGAGAAAATTCCAGTTAATAATTTCTCAACTGAATTTTACAGAGTATATCAACTAAATTTGGTCTGTGCAAGTAAGTGTGTTTTGACAAAAACATTTTAATGATGGGCGAACGCCTGAAACTGGTTGATGCCAAAAAAAAATCAGCAGGCTAACACGGAAAATATCTCTGATGCTTTCCAGCTCTGCGAAACCAACCACAACTGCTGTTTTAGTTTATCACACAAATCTTTCATCTAAATAATATTAATTAGAATTAAATATGTTGTCAAAATCCCGAGTTTGAAGAAAATCAGATGACCGGAAGTGCGACTTTACTGTGAATAGGTTTATCAGTTTTTTTGTGACTTTTTCCATAAAAATAAACATTGCTGTAAGTGTGAAAAAAATTTGCCATTTCGCAGTAAGAGAAAGTCGTGTGAGTGTTTCACACCAGATTTTTTATCTGAAACAATTTATTTTTTAGACAAATTTATTAGCAGAAGGTAGCGACTAGGTAACCGGGGGCATTAACCTTCCTTCTAAGCTTTCATTTTAATATTAGATAACGGTTCCTGCCATTTTTAAATTTAAGTGTATTTAATATAAATTAAATTTAGAGGAATTTTATCCATATCCTGTGAGTGTACTGCACGAAGAGGAAATCGTCACAGTGTTTGAAATCAAAAATTTTTTTTTATTCTTTCGATAAAAAACATTAGATGAAAAATAGTATTCCCACTTTTAGAAATAAGAGAAAGTAAAATTATTATACAATTTTTTACCATTTTAAAGAAAAAAAAAAAACTACGAACGATACATGTGTCAGTTCGTACAAAACAAATTTGACATCGAAATTTTCCACGCTTTGGATAAATACAAGTAAAAAAAAAAAAAAAAAAAAAAAGAAAAAGAAAAACAGTGGTGATAAGATTATAATCAAGGCGTTCGTTCTATTATTGTTGACAATAATAGAACTGCCACTTCGCTATGACGACTATAATTTCCTCGCTTCAGTTTTCTAAATGTCGTTTCACTTAACCACCAACATATGTAACATTTTCTTTGAATTAGGAAACAAGTTTAATATAAAAATTTATAAATAATCTTATGTACTTTTATTATAAAAATATTTATATAAAAAAAAAAAATAATAAAAGGTTATAATTAGGATTTTGATGGTTTATAATGGTGTTGTAAATGGACAGACAAACTTGCACTTTCTATGTCACAATTTATACTTTAATGATACTATTTAGGATAAAGAGTAAATAAAGAATAGAGTAACCGAGTGATAAGTGTTGAGATTAGTTAGAACTCTTGCTTGTTCTAACAGTAGTGAGCTAGTAGTGTGGCTAGTTGAATATGAAGCCTTCAAAAGTTGATTTTGAGACTTTTTGTTCGTTGGCAACTTTGCCCATTCAATGTATGGCAACCCCTGTATTTATTTGCCATACTAAACTAGCCTATGTTCTCCAACGGGGGGGAGGAGGAGACACGAGTCCAATGTGTGCTGAACAGGTCACTTTGCAAGTAATCATCTCCAGTGGACAACTGGAGAAGTCACCGTTTTGCGTCTAGACAGATCAGCAAGGATCCGACCATCCACTTCCATCAATCCGATCCATCGCTTGCCCTCAGCATTTCGCCGGCTTTCCTCCTTAATCTCCTGTGCCACACTCAGTTTAATCATTTTATTTTATGTTTAGATTCTCTCCAAGATATATATATATATGTTTGTCCAATACAGTATGTACACTATGTACATTACAGTATGAGAAAATCGTAACATTCAAGGAAAAATCACTTCGCTTCATATATATAAGTTATTTAATTAAAGATGAATGAGTAAAAATAAAAGTGAATAGCTTATTCATCCAAATAGTCTTTGGACTATTATCTTTTTGAAAACCCTACATATTATATAATTCAGAACGGATAATAAGATTTAGTGGTGAATAAATTTACAATTAATGCGCAGACGCAACATTTACAATGAAAGATAAACACTATTATAACGGAAGCATGTAAACAAAATTGTAATGTGGGTATGGGGGGATATATGACTCAGCCAAGCGAGAAATAAGGCAAGGGCGTTTTATTTCCTTTCACTGTTTGTTATCTTCAAACCCCGCCAGGTACTAGTACAATGATCTCAACTCTTATATCAACAATCTTGTATTAAAACTGTTCTACTTATATATAACTAGTTTGTTAATTATTCTTATTTTTTCTCTCTCTCTGAGAAATCTGTGGTGTTAAATTTAAAAATATTATTTGGGTTTGTCCTATACTATTAACGCTCTCTTCTGAACTACGTGTAATTTACTTCAAGAACTATTGCGCTAGGTACACATGTAGCCCAAAATAGTTAGGCAAATGAACAGAATTTCAAGTTTAAACAAAATGTATCAATTTAATAATTACATTTAGAGAAAATCGTGTAAGTGTTGACTGAAAATATGTGAAAAGACTGAATCTTTCTGAAAAAAAATTACAAGCTAGAAACCAGAAATATCAATTTAGATTGCTGTTTAGGCTCTATAGTTATGAATTTGACGGCACTACAAATTTTGTAATTCAACCAATGCTTCTAATGTAAATTTATATTAGGTACATATACGTATAAAGCAATACATATATTTTATTGAAGTGGTACTTTATAGGGAAGCAAGAAGTTGCAGTTGTTTGGCCATAACTGGCACGATGAGAACGACACCGACAGTGGCACTGGATATGTCGTTGGAGCTAACTCCCCTTCAGTATGCGGTTATGGGCGAGGCAATGAAGGGTTACCTTAGAATGAGATATAAGGGAGAATGGGTGAGAACCTTTCGGGGATAAGATTTAGCAGGTGAACCAATTTTTGCTCTCGAGACAAGCCAAATGGGGATTTGAGAGGGACTATGAAATTAGTATCAGCAGTTTAGGGGAGAATATTCTCACAAGGCTAATGGAGGCGGGTAAAAGAGACGGCATTATTTGCTGCTATTCGGATGGCTCTAGACAGAATGAAACTGGTCTGTCAGGAGCGGGAGCACGGTTGCACGAGTTACACCGGTGGAAATCTGTGGTCTGGGTCGTATGGCCCCTGTCTTCCAGTCTGAGATCATTGGCATTATTGAATGCTGCTGCCTTGCGGGGGAGTGGCAGGGAGAGATTAAAGAGGTGCGGATATCCTCTGATAGTCAGGCCGCGATGAAGGCTTTGAGCAAGCCGTGTTTGAGTTCGAAATTGGTGGGAGAATGTAGGAGAAGGCTTAATACCTTAGCTCAGAGGGGCAAAATATATCTCTACTGAGTACCTGGATATGCGGAAATAGAGGGCAATCAGAAGGCGGATCGGCTGGCTAGGGAAAGATCCTCCTTACCTTTTTGTGGTTCCGAGCCAGCCCTTGCCGTCACTAAGAGGTTCTGTGATAGTCAAATTAGACTTTGGGAGACAAGAGTTTTGGAGAAATGATGGGAGGACACGCAGGCTTGCTTCCAGGCTAAAAGATTTATCAAAGGAACTAAGCAGAGAGTTTCAGACTTCCTCCTGTCCCTTAGTATGGATAGGGCTGAGGACCTTGGTGAGTGTAGCGACTGGACACATATGGCTGTCCAGCCATTTGCATAATAAAGGGAGGACGTCTAGTCCCATATGTCAGAACTGTGTTGATGGAGTTAGGGAAACTGTGTATCACTATTTATGTCAGTGTCCCCGTTTTGCTGGTACCAGGTTTCGTGTATTTGGAAGGGCATCACTCTCACAGGGTTGGAGCTGAAAGATATTTCAGGGGGGAAACTGGGGGAATAAAAGCTACATAGGCTTAAGTCCCAGGCGGTTAGGCACCCAGTTTTAATAATAATAATAATATAAGGAAGCTTAACGTTACTGTTCCCGCACCATAAGCCAGATCTCCCCACCAAATCAATTTGTTTCAAATAAAATTAATAAAATTAAAATATTTGTGTAGACATTACACAAAGTTTAAAGAAAATCGTTAGACCGTTTTTGGGAAAATAGCAAAAACCTATTAAAAAAAAAATGTTTAGTAAAGTCTTACTTCCGGTATATGGTTATTCTATCCGAAACCTTCGTGTCTGATACGATGGTAGTATACCTAAACGGAATATCAAGTTTCGATCTTTCTGCAATTTTTGGTTTTTCCAATATTACTTTAAAACACATACATAGACAAACACATAATTTTTTCGAATTCAAAGGACCTCACAAAACATGACTTTCCAGGGTAAACTCTATTTCCCGAAAATTTGACCCGATACTACAATATACTTCCGCTTACTAGGGGAATAAGAGAAAGTAATAAAACTATTTATTACAATTAAAAAATATTCATAATATTGATCCAAGTTAATTAAAACAGTACATTAATTACACATTAGTCAAGATAATAAGGTCAATGTCGGTAATAAATGTAATCCAAAAATTTACATCAATAATATTTGGACACACAATTTTGTCCTTACATATAAATCATTGAATATTAAATATTACAACAACAAAAGCACTTATGTTCAGTATAACATAAATCAAATATCATTACATTAAAAGGATCCCCAATCTACGAATATATATTAAACATCATTAATAATTAATTATCATATTAAAAAATCCTTTAAGAAAAGATAAAAATTTTCCAAATGTATATTTTGCCCAATTTCTAATTTTTGTAATTTTTAATAGCATCGTTAAATACCAATTATTGGGAATCTTAAGATACTTAGCACGATGTAATACTTGGGGAGGGGAGGGAATATCGCAATCAAATAAAAATAATCAACTTCCATTAAGTTGAATAATTACAAGAATAGTTTGGAAATTATTGATATAAATACAATAATACTTCTTTGTATTACAAAAAAAAAAAAAAAATGATTATTTATTATTTAGAAATGCATTTTAAAACACGCAACCATCCGGATGTTCTTTAATGCATTATTATAGGATAATTATCTTATTTGTTTAAAAAAAAATTTCATAATTCAATAAAAGAAAACTTACAATACATCGCATCGTTTAACTAGTATTTATTAAGTAAGGTACATGTAATATTCCAAGTTTAACTAATTCTTTATAAAAAATTATGGTAAAAATACTTGAACTGTAACTATAATTATTGTTTACATCAAGTATCCTCTAATTAAATACCATGAAGCAAAGAGAAAGTGTCAAACAGAAAGGTGATAATATTTATAATTGCTAATTCAAATGCTTAAAAGCAAAAGTTCTTTGCTCTAAGGACAGACATCCCCATGAATAAAGCAACCCATAAACTAGGTATAATAGTTACAAAACTATTATCTCGTACACTAAACTCATTAACATAAATTGTACATAAGACCGACAAATATTAAAGTTATCACATAAACTAAACTTAAACACTAAAACGTTTGATCGATTTTCGACTTGATCAAAGATGCCCAGTTGGAAAACAGGTGGATAATAACATGGATTATTATTACTGATTAACTGAAAGCCTGTAAGGCTCTTATTCAAACGCAAAAAAAAAGCTACTCTTAAGAAGGATACATTGGTTTTTAAAAGTATTTTTGTTAGGACCTAACTAGGTTAAGAGGGGATTCGTTGATATCTGGGTGGGTAAACACATGTTGTTTTTCCCTTTTTAAAAGGCTAGTGTATTCTTTTTAAAAATCCCCTAGAAAGTATTGGCCCTCCCACATATGCGGAACCTAGTAATTAGTGTAAAGGGGACAGTGACCTAGTTTTCTGACTCCATTGTCACAATTCCTTCACAAAGGGCTAAACGTCCTGTCTAATTTGTGTAAATGACTGGTTATCAAAGAGTGTCCTATCAATAACCTAACCAGGACTCTCAATTGTATCCTATTCACCGTGAGAAGATACTTCATTCAGTCCCACTGTCAGTAATATTTATGAATTATATCATATTTATGGCAAAATTAATATTAGTTAAAAATTATATTATAAAATTTGATCATGTATATTTTGACAAGTTGTCAAAACAGAATATAATCTTTGAGCTTTCTTAAGTTTCTACATTTTTGTGATACTTTGTTCAATATAATATATTAACTAGGCAAACAGGGAATTCACTCAAGTTTCATTATAAACGAGTTGTACAGAAGACTTTAAAAACATGTATTTCCATGGAAAGAATGTAATTATGAAAATATGATGCAATCGTAAAACTGGTAAACAAAAGAATCAACGTGCCTTTATTCAGGATAATAAATGCTCTCAATCTTAATTTAAACTTCAATACAAAGTTAGAATAAAATTCCATAAAATGACTTAAAAGTATTGCTATTTATAATAAACAAAGAGAAAGAGAGAAAGAGTGAGAGAAAAAAAAAGAAAGTTTTAACCAGAAAAATGTGGAATATAAGTGTAAATATGTCAAGAAGTTTAATGCGGGAAATGGAGTTGGTAGTTACTTAAATGTTTATGAAATTTATGTAAAGTGAAAGTAAATGAGGAGGGCTTGGCCTTCCTAACTGAACATTTCTAAAAGAAACTATTTAGGATGTGCTACTAAAACTTATTAATATAATATTTAGATGATATTCCATATGTTAAAATATATATAAATGATTTTACATTATATAAATAAATAATATATGAAATACACAAAGCGCATAGCTTAGTACAATACCAAGTAAAATACAAAACCAATGTTTTTTTATATTAATATATGAAAAAAATAAAATTCATTTTGAGGAACACAATTATTTTTACTTTCTCTTACGTTTCGTTATTTACTCCTAGCAATCACTGCTGTGTTGACACTGTAATCCAAAAGATAGCGCCAAAACATTGTACTAACAAATTTATCATTTAAAATTGTAACATCCTACTTACGAGAAACTGCAATTCTAAAAGGAAATACTCGTTTTAAGGTCCCCTCAGTCCAAAAAAGAGTTTTTAGCAAATGGTGTGTGTGTGTGTGTGTATGTGTGTGAACAGCATAGCTCAAAAAAAGAAAAATTCGCCGTGATTTCCAACATGACATTCCGTTTAGGTATCACCATGAGAAACCCAAAATTTTGAGTTGTCTGTCAAAATATTTCAACCAAAAGTAACCATTTTACTGATTTTTTTATATATATATAATTTTTTGCAATTTTCTCAAAAAAGGCTTCAACGATTTTCTTTAAATTTGGAGCTACCAAATTTTATTTGAAACATTTCTTTTTCATTTAAGAGAGCTTTTCGAGGAGGTGTAAGATTATGTTTCCTCTATAATTGTGCTTCTCCATAATTATATATCTCCGTGATAATCCATATTATTCATATCAACAACTTTTTAACTTGGTTTACTACAACTAATTTGAAATCCTATCACTTCAAGTTCCAAGAAAATTATTTTAATAGATTCTAAGGAAACTGGATGGTCTAGCACCCCCCTTCCCACATAGGTACCATTTCATTATAGTGTAGATTCTATCAGCTGCATTATAATACTATAAGTAACTATATTTAATAAAAGTTTGAAGTTTATAATTAATTTCCCATTTGGAAAACTATATGAACTGCAGTAAGTGAAAGTTGTGTGAGTGTTTCATACCAGATTTTTCGGTGTTGGAATAAGTTTTATGGATATAATAATTACCGTATAAATTACAATATTTGTGTACATCTTCTATTACAGTTAAATACTATTTATTAATTTAATTTTATTAAATTAGATTGTCCAAATAATATACCATTTATAGCGTTTGAAGGAAACCTCACCATTATTCGGTTCAGTGAAGCTGAATTGAATAGAACAGTTAATTACTAATCGCCCATAAAAACTATAAATAAAAAACTATAAATAATAAAGAACTAAAAAAAACAGTTTTAAAAACTTGATGTTTTATGTAAATTTTTAAAGATAAACTTTTTAATTCATCTAAATGCCTATCACTTTTATTTGAAACATTACTCCACGAAAAGTGATTTTTCTTTCTTTTTTTTTTTTTGGAGAGCCAGGAAATTGATTCTTGGGTGTTGGGGGGGGGACAGTAATGTAATGGATGTTTTTTTTGCGGATTGGATAGAAGAGATAAACTTAGTTGATGTAACAGCAAAGAGAGTAAAGGAGAAACAAAACCCAAAATCACTCTCTCGGATTGGAGTGGGAAGAAACTGTATAAATATAGCGACGGATAATCCATAAAAACACAGTTGAGAATTCAGTTCAATACATCCAATCGCTAGGTGTCATTACTCAAAACCACTCTACCTTAAACATGCATCCATTGTAAAGTCCAGGCAGTCTGTCTCTATTAATATATTAGTTAACCAGTGTTGACCAAATCTTTTTCTTAATTCATCAACCACATAAATTCTCTCCACCCTACATATCCATTATATTGAGGAAAGTTAGACGTACTTTGAACATTGCGAATGATAAATACTGCAAGGATTTTACATTAATACTTTAAATTGAGAGAATAATCATGTGAGAAGAGAATGGCAGACGGTGTAAAAAATGAAGTACTATTGAACGTTGACGGTGACTCAATGTCCGAAAGTGAGTCAGGCACCCTTCTTTATACAGGCGGCTGGACTAGCCCCTACAATCTTTAACTTCTCTTTCCAGTTCCCAGATGCGTTCTTTAGTTCGCCCACTCTATGAGCTTGTGGGAGAAATGTGATGAACTTAAGGTGAGGAGTGATTAAGTCTTATTCGGTCCATTAAATTAGGCGTTATGCTTTCTCTACGAAACGCCTAATGAAATATTCAATATAATATTAACATAAATTAGCAGCTGGGATTTTATCCGTCGTAGCATGCATATTTATTTTCTTCCTGACAGGTTTCGGATTTTCATCCATCGTCAGAGCAAATTCACCAAGTTCGTGTAGAGAGTTCCACTTCAACGTATTGTTTCTGTTACTTGTTACTCACACTTGTTGGTTTTTGTAATTATGTGGGGGATCCATCCACAAATTCAATAAATTAGCAGCATTTGATAGGACTACAAATAGGATTACAAATTTGAAGAAATTTGAAGGTTGCGGGTAACCTTTACTGCAACTTAGAGATGTTTTCAGTTTTTTTTTTTTTAATTTTCTTGTAAACGGCTATAATGATTTTCTTTAAACTTGGAATATTCACCACACACATAAAAACGTAACACTTTTATTTGAAACATTTTTCCGAAAGATTGATATTAGAAGCAATCTGTCAGATAAATTTAAATTTAACCTGCTGAAGCTTGGCTAGTTTTGAAAGAGGGCGTTTCACAAAAATCTGCTCAGATATACAAGTATAATCCTTATAAACCACCTTGTTTTGTGGTTAGTCCAGCTAAATATTGTAAAAGTTGCATGTTTCAAAGAAAATTTGTTTATTTAAATTGCATTAATTGGAGTGGGAGAAAGTCGTATGAATGGTATTTCACAACATATTTTTAAGCTATAAAAAACCATTTTGTCTGACTCATGGGATCTCAGTATTATATTTTTGGTGAAAAATCACTATCAAAAACTTCACACAACCGCGATAATTCCTTTTATTACCAAGCAGTAACACGAAATCTGGTGTGAAAACTCATATAACTTTCTCTGACTACATCTCTCATCTTCTAATTGATAATTATTTTTTTTCCAAACTCTCCACACTACCTTGATCCTCTCCACCTTACTCTGGCGATGGATGAGAATCCAAAACCGGTCAGGAACAGTATACATATACATGCTACGATGGATAAAACCCAGATGTTATCAAGCATTGCGGACCCTACCACATATTCAACATATTAGAGATGATTTGTTGATATGAGACAGGATTGTTAAAAAGAATATTCCGTTCTTAAGGTCTGCAAGAACTATTGGGGCATCTCTATATGTATTTTATATACATATGGCCGTCTGAAAATGCGAATAATATGTGAAGTGAATGTGGTTCTATTTGGTAGTGAAGCAAAGTCTCTCTTTGATAGTCTATGGAAAAGTCATTGGGAATGTCATTTTAAGTACAGTTTATCATGTAAGAAACTCTGGGACTCCTCAAGATTCCTTATAGGAGTTAACTTAAATTTCCGAATATCTACTCAAACTTTTCAAAGAATTTTAAATCCACAAAGATAGGTATTAAAATCTTGAAAGCATTTTTTGAATTATACCAATTTTAATTAAATTGCATATAATTTCACAATTTAAAAATAAACAAACAGAAAACATATTCTAAGATAACCGCTATCAAATTAATGTTTCCTTGTCCTTCCCACGCCAAATAAGTAAAAATGTGCAATATTTTTCCCAAACAATTAAATTAATTAATATGTGTGAAAAAAAAAAAATGAAGCCCTCAAATTAAAAGATCTTCTTCAATACGAAATATCCTTGACGATTAATAATTTATTTAATGACATTATAATTAAATCAAAGTTTTTTTTCTTTTTATTCAGCAATAACAATTAGCTTCTCTTAAATTTTTTTTACTCTAATTAAGCATTTTATCAATAAAACAATAAAAAACTTTTTATCGTTCGAATTATGGGACAAACTGCTGATCTTTTTCTTTTAATTTAGGTACCAGAATCACACCAAGAACTTCTTTGTTGGATCAGGAATTTAGACTTAATCTTATACTTATTAAATGCTGTTTCTTTCTTTCCCTAAACTAATTTCTCTCCTTAGCGTGATCGGAGATAAAAAAACTGATTATTTCCTTGACTTTTAGATTTAATGACAATTTTGGCGGCAATAAAATCAGCTAAATACTTAATTTGCGATAACATTCGCTACTTATATACTTTTTACATTTGCTAAGCTCTAATTATGTTTCAATTTGCTGCTATGAATGTAAAAAATAGATAGTTCCAAGTAAAATAAGCATTTTTGATTTTTACACTAATCTGAGGCGCTATTATTTTTAAAGCCGGTTAATAATTGCAATGTTTTAAATCGGTTATTGAAATGAAAAACATCGAACCATCTTTTCTATAATCGGACCAGGGAGAGAAAAAAAAAGGTTCAGAATTTAATTGGGAAGAATTTTAATAATAAAATGTCTGTTTTTACCGAACTGAACTGAATTTTCAACATTATTGAAAAATTTCAGTTATTCTAATTTGAGTTATATTCATATCGAATTTTAAGATAAACTCAAGTTACAAAAAATCTACTTACTTCACATTAAAATCATTTTTTGAATCAGAGAAAAAAAAAATGATCGTTCATAAACATTCCACCAGAGTTCAGCAGTTTATTGTAGTGTAGCTTTAAACTGAATGCATATTTATTTCAATTAAATATTTCTGAAACCAGATGAAATAAACAATACCCGTTTTTACAAAAATTGCAAATCTTTTACAATAATCCATTGAAAGCGAATCTATGTAAAATAGGTCAATGGTTTTTTTCAGTAATCTTAATTCAAACAAAAATTTGTTAGCTCATTTATTATATTGTATTTTGTCTAAAATTATAACATTAGATTAATAGTATCAACTCAAAGAAGGCGTAAATTCAAAATTTTTAATTAATCCTTCTTAGTCATAATTTGAAATTTTTGTATATTCTAAAAAAAAGAAAACAATATATTCAGAAACAGGTAATTGAAAAACATATGTAAAATAAAATAAATTGAGAGTGAACCATTTATTTCTTCACATTGTTGTGATTTCTTTTAAAAAAATTATGAAATATTATTGGCAATTTATTACTTTTGTTATTACATTTTATTACTTTTACTTTTGTTGATGCGTATTGTGCATTGTTTTATTTAAAAAATTCTTCCATCTACGAAATATCTCAGATTCAACGGATGTCAAAAATGCATACTTACATTCAAAGATATGGTAATTTAGCCAGACAGTTATGGTCTTAGCAAGTATTTGGGCTCTGGCTCTGCTGCAGTATCAAATTTCTATGAATACGATACATTACCAATTGAATGTCAACATGAAGTATATTCAAAAGATAGACAATTGGATGAACCTAGTGTGTGGAAGAAACTAGTGCCACTGTACTAAATTTTGAATATGCTCCCGAAATCTATGGTGGAGTTTTATTTGCTTTAAGAAATGAATTGAAGAAAGTATTGATCTTTCGTAAAGAATATATTATTTATGCGAATAATTTTATAGAATTAGGAAAACGTTATATGAAACAAGGTTTAATCACGCATACCTCTGTGGCAGTTTTACTGAGTACTAGATTGAAGTTTATCAGTGATGTTTATTATTATTATTATATATTCAGTTTCAGTTCAGTTCAGTTGTTTATTATTATTATATATTCAGGTTTCGAAAGAAACTAAAAAATCCACTCTTTATTACACTAGGATTTACATACATTTATGAAAATAATATAGATATATTTCAACAAAACGATGTTTTGATAGGTACAAACTTGGATTATAGTTACACTTTACGTCTAACAGCTCGTTGTAACAATTTAATCCTAGTTGAAGGAAATTTAGCTTTATTTAGTGCCCTATTTGCCCATGGATATGTGCACGTCTATGACTCAGGAATGCTGGGAGAGATTCATTCCAATTTAACCAACTTGATGGGTTACAATACGATTCCTGCAGTAACATATAATAAGTAACACGATTCCTTCTAGTTACTTATTATATGATTTTACGAGAATATTATATTGTAAATAATAGTGGATATTTTAAAATACATTTGTTAATAACAGCATAAATCTTTAAATTTTATAATTTCAAAATGTTCCTTAAATTACATCAGAAGGGGACAGAGAGAAGTGCATACATAGTGTTGCCAGTCAAAGGAAAA
The DNA here is from genome assembly GCA_011037195.1 of Triatoma infestans. Taxonomy (NCBI): domain Eukaryota; kingdom Metazoa; phylum Arthropoda; class Insecta; order Hemiptera; family Reduviidae; genus Triatoma; species Triatoma infestans. The sequence continues at coordinate 103,912 of JAAEAF010001256.1, read as the reverse complement.
GATACAACAGAATATCCTATTATGAGAATGCAATATTACACACAATAAAATAATGGAATATAAACAAAACATTCACAATACTCCCTCTCACTGAATAATTTTCAATTTTAATAATCATTTCAATACACTTCACTTCAATTTAGTCTTTAAGTCCTAATTGCTCACAAATTAATAATTAATTAATAGATGTCTCGTCCTCGCTAAGGGTTTAGTCATTATATCAGCGAGCCATGATAATGACAGTAATTGATTAGTAATTTTTTTCGCATAAAGATGTTGATTCCCATGCAATTAATATAGTACTTATATTGCTCGGGTAGTTAATAGAATTTTGATATTAACATTGACTCGTCAATTTTACTATTTGCCGCATTTAATTTAAATGCTAAATTTTCTATTGTTGTTATATGAGTGGCCAAATAATTTTCATTATCATGTCTGTAATTGAAAAATTCCTGCAAAACCGTATATTTATATTGTTCATTATCTCTTTCATAGGCAGAACATAATTAATCGTACATACATAGACTTTGCATTACCGCAGGCTATTGTATTATGCATTAATGGTTTGTTTATTGATGTTAGTAGCTAAGATTATTTGGGCTTTAGCAACGTCTGTTATCCATTTTGTAAATTCAGCATCATTATTAATTTTATAATGTTTTAATCTACTGCCATTAACTATATCAAAAATTCCATTTGATTTCAATATTAATACTATTTGAAGTTTCCAAAACTAAAAATTATCTGTGTCTGTTAATTTGTCAGTCATTGTAAACTCTTCTAAACTGTCATTTTATTTGTTTAATGTGGGATCGAAATAAAACTAAAAAAAAACACAAAAATACAAAATCTATAAAATAAAAATAAAAGGAAACTTTTCTCTCTCTAATAGTTCTATTCCACTCTAAATACAATCACAATTCTAAAAATATTATAAAAAACAACAAAGATACTAAACACACACTTTTACTTTATTTCAAAAAAAAATACTGCAACTGTTTTTCAATTTGGCCGTGATGCCTCTGCCTCCTTAATTTTCCCACATACTCCCACCTTGAGAAGTGTTCTTCACTTCTCAACCAGGACATCTTAAATTATCGAAAACGGATAGATAAACGCACACTACGTGTTTTTAAACATTTATGCTGGTTCTTTTTCATTTTTTCTTCACCAGCATCAATTGATATATCTTCTTCTTCAGCCACATCTTCCTCAGATTGATTATCTTGCGTAAGAGGTGACATCTCCAACGGGTACACTCTTTGTATAGGTCGAAAAATAATGCCTTCATCTTTCCTTTTTATAACAGCTAAAGGCCAATTAACTCTCTTTTGATTGTCTGATCCAACCAGAACCAATTCTCCCACCGTAGGTTCCCTGGTATTCTTATTGTTTCTATGTGCTAATACAAGTTGACCTAGGTATTCAGCACGAAACCTCCTCCGTAAATCTTCCTTGTTGCGTCTCCTATACTTCAACCTTTTGATTAGACTCTTACAATCCACCGCATCAAAATCAGGAACTCCACTCTCTTCAATCTCTTGTAGATACATCTTCGGAGTCAAGGGTACGGGATTATTATTGTCTTCCGAAACATATGTGAGGGGTCTTGAATTGATATAAGACTCACATTCACATAAAACCGTATGTATTTCTTCCAAGGTAAGAGTAGTTTTTCCCAGAATCCTACGCAACATATTCTTTAATATTCTTATCATCCTTTCCCAGAATCCGCCCCACCACGCACCTGTGGGTGGGTTAAACCTCCATTCTATCTTAAGATCGGAGCCATCAGCAGCAATTTTCTTCCAATCAACTCTTTGAAGAGCTGCATTCATCCCTTTATAATTAGTTCCATTATCGCTATAGATTATGATCGGTCTGCCACGTCGAACCACAAATCTGCGAAAGGCCATCATCAGCGCCACCGTGGATAAACCTGTATCTGCTTCCAAATGTATAGCGCGGTAGACCGCACATGTGAATATGCAAATCCAAATCTTGGTTCCATCCTTTAAATACAATGGCCCAGCAATATCGGTGCCGACTACTTCAAAGACTCGTGCCTCCCTAACTCTTACTTCTGGCAGTGCTGGAGTCTCAACTTCAAAATGTTTCGCTGAATAACCTCTACAAACTTTACATTTGCCAACTACCTTCTTTACCTTTTGACGGGCCCGTATTATCTAATAATTTTCTCGCAAGTGGCTCACTAAAGTTTGAGCTACTGTATGTCCGGAATTAAGATGTTCTTGCCATACTAAGCTGTCAACTACCCTAAGATCATAAGGCAGAATTATAGGTTCTCTAAATGCTTCCGAATCTTTTCTCATCAAGATCTTTGTTTTTACTCTTAACAAGCCGTCGGCATCCTTAAAGGTTCTTAATTTCATTAAGTGCACATCCTTCGCGCCTTGAAATGTTTCTTCTTGAACCAACCGCAAAAGGGTCTTCTTGGCATTATCAAATTCTGAAATTGTTAATGATCCAAAAGTCTTTTCCTTCTTTCGACAGTTGTCCAGAAAACGGATTGTCCAAGCCACAAGTTTTATTATTCTTTTATAAGAGCTAAAACGTCTACAGAAAATCTCTGTCAAACTATCCTTTATAACGTTAATGTTAGTTGCAGCAGTTTTCTTTATCTCCGCATAAACTTGCTCTTCATCGACCACATCTTCACCAGAAGGCCATTGCTCATGAGGCTGTTTTAACCACGTAGGTTCCCTTCAAAATATGCATACAGAATTATAGATTTAATTTCTAATAGAATGTCTATGTGAGAGTAAACGGTCGGTTATTCGGGCCTAAAACCAGCCAATTTAGATTACCTCAAGGAGGCATCCTAAGTTGTCTTCTGTATGCTACATATGTGTACGAACTTGAAGAAAAAATATCTCCATTAGCCAATATAATCCAGTATGCCGATGATATCTGCATTTACACGACTCAAAAAACTTTCGAATCCTGCATGAAAAAATTAAGTGAAGTAATGAAAGTCCTGAACGATTGGAGTACAAGTAATGGTTTAACTATATCGGCTGAAAAATCAATTGTATGTCCGTTTACAAGAAAGAGGAATGTGTCTCTAGGGCACAGTGTAAAGTTAGGCGATGTGAGATTTCCTTGTGAATTTCAGGTAAGATTTCTGGGACTGTATTTAGATCGTAAATTGTCATGGAATATACATCTGGATATGACAATCAAGAAAAATGAAAAATATATGAATGCCTTAAGAATGACAGCATTCCATAAATGGGGAGCAGATCCTGCTACCTGTCTGCTTTTTTATCGATCCACAATTAGAGCCGTTATAGATTTCGGTTCAATTTTTTATAATAGAGCGAACAAAGAAAAGTTAAGAGCACTAGAAAAGATACAAAATGGATGTATTAGACTATCCCTTGGATATCTTAAAAGTACCCCAAGAGATGTAATGTTAACTGAGGCCTCTGATCCGCCATTAGATGTTAGAAGAAGAATGTTAAGCGATCGCTATGTAGTCAAAACCATGGCCAATACGCCTCGGGTATCACGGAAAATCGCTCAGTTATCTATAATGTTCCTAACTTACGCTTACTGGCGCAGAAAAGTCACTCCTCTAATTATAGAACATATAAGAATCATGGACATTTCTTATTTTCAGATGGACATTTACAAATCAAATAAATTGCCGATATTTGAAGCAGATTATGAGGACATAATATTTACAACAGATGTCTGTTACTTACCGGATTATAAAGAAACACCAGACATAGTCAACCGGGTATTTAAGGATGATATTCTCAGTATAGCACCAAATTATCATTTGATTTTTACTGATGGGTCCAAAAGTGCAAACAATGTAGGAGCAGCGATACTTGACTTAGCTTTAAACGAGTCAAGGCAATTCAGGCTGCCCCAATTCATTCAAATTATACTGCAGAATTAATAGCAAATATTGAAGCTCTTGAATACATTGAGAATCTACCCTACAACAAATACGCCATACTAACAGATTGCAGAAGTGTACTTGAAGTTCTGGCAAATGTAAATTACCAATCACTCACATCTTCGCTAGTACTGCTGTTGAAAAAAAGATGTCGGAAATTTTATGAGGCAAATAAGCAGATAAAATTTATTTGGGTTAGAGGTCATGCAGGCATTCACGAGAATGAGATAACCGATAATTTGGCTAAAACAGCACATACAGAAGGCACTCTGATTTTTCATAAGGCTCCCGCCTACGATTTAAACTCTAAGTCTCGAGAAGAGCAAACCAAATATTGTCAACAGTCATATGAAATAAGTACTAAAGGAACCTTTTATAAGAGATTCACACCTTTAGTAGGAAGAAAACCCTGGTTTTATAATTTATCCCTGCCAAGAAAAGATATTAAAACAATAAATAGGATTAGATCGAACCATGCGATATGTGGAGCATACCTAGCAAGAATTGGCCAAAAAGAGTCGAACCTGTGTAATGTATGCAAAGAAAAAGAGGATCCGGAACGTATGATTATGACATGCAAAAAATATGATAAGCAGAGAAAAATTCTACTAGATGAACTATTAAAATACTAAAGGCTCCCTTCAACTATTTAGAAATTTTAAAAAATATAAATCAAACCTATAGTTTAATAATTAAATACAGTTTAGACATAAAAATAAATTTTTAATTCTATGATACTCTTCAGAACCGAATAAAACAAAAGGTAATGGCAGAATAGCCGCAATGCTAATGCCAAAAAAAAAAAACACGTAGGTCCCTCCCACCATTCCGATGCTGCTAAAAACTTCGGGGAACATCCTCTACTGGCCATATCAGCGGGATTCATATCTCCTGGTACGTGTCTCCAATCGCCCTTGTCCGTTAACTGTTTTGAAATAACCTCTCTAGGGTCTCGAATTCCTATGACATCCAATTTCCATAAGGCAGGAACTGAACAATCTTCCCCTGCACACGATAGGTTGATGCTACTCATGTTATTTGAAGTTTCATCTCTAACTCTTCCCATCACGGTCCAACCTAAATGCGTTTCTATTGCTACGAGACCTGAGTCCAATACCTCCTTCCGGCCCGTTAATAGTTTCCCAGCAATGTCCGCTCCAATCAATGCCTCAATCGGACCTTCGTATTGGTCGCTCAGTAAATATGCTTCCTTTGCAAATCCTGAACCCAAAGACCTTTGGCCGCAACGGGCACTTGATGACAAATAACCTCAGAATCTAAGGCTTCAAATCTGCAGTGACAGGTTTTGTCCAAATTACTGAGCCGTACTTGATAACACCCGTGAGTCTGTGTCTCCGTCTTCGCTCCACCAAAAAGGGCATGCGCAAGCTGTATATGCTTCACAGGTTCATAACCCATCAGACTAATTACTCTCTGAGTCAAATAGGATCTTTGCGACCCTGTGTCAATCAATACTCTTACTTGACGTTCGGATTTCCCTCTGATTGTAACAACCAACGTTTGTAGTAACACATTCTGAAAATGAGTACTAGCCAAACTGTTCTCTATCATCTCCGGTTTTTTGGTATCACTCATTAAAGCTTTATTTCTTCTTTCTGGGCACATTAGAAGTGTATGCGAACCTTCGCATATTATACACTTCAGTGTAACCTTACACTGTTTCACAATGTGACCGGCTCTCCAGCATCTAAAACAACCATTTTTTTTTCTTTTATAATTGTCTTAATTTCTGCTGAGTTCATGTCTCTGGCCTTAAAACAGTTTTCGACCAAATGTTGGCCTCCACAAATTAAGCAAGAAATTTTTGCCGGTTTAACATTCGTGTGTAGCAAATCAGCAGCAGTGTGTGTACTCTCTCTCTGCTCCTGCCTCCTTCTACTCATTTTATGTTCAGTATTTAGTTCAGCAAAAGTGGATCTAGCTAAAGCTAGATGCTCCTCACACTCGACTTCTCGCTGTACAAAATTTAATAAATCAGACAACTGTTCAGAGGTTCTTTCAGAGTTTATTTCATCATTAGAACGACCCACTTTAATATTTCCTCTACTGAAACGTTGTCGTTCCCATTCCTTTATAACTGCCTCAGGTAATGCTGATTCAACTAAAGGGAAAAGAAAGCAAGAATATTGTTCTGAAGTAACTTCTAGCGTTTCTAAACATCTTAATTGTGTTACTAACTGGTCATATAATTTGCGCAAACTAATATTTCCCCTTATAGAATTTTGTGTAAGAATTAATTTCAATAATTCTCTTACATAATAGTGTTTTAACAAATCTTCATTGCCAAAACGTATCTTTAATACCTCAACTGCCTTTTCATAATTTTTGGCAGAGGGCGGAAAACTTTCTATTAACTCTCGTGCGGGGGACCCTTGTTTGGTCGCTTGCAACAAATAACGAAATTTGTCCTCCTCATCTAAGGAACTATCTACATGTATTTTCTTATACTGTGCCCAAAAGGCAATCCAATTTTTAATTTGCCCATCAAATTTGGGTAGTTCAAATTTAGGCAATCAACAATGTAATCTATTTCCTACTAGTGACTCTGAAATATGGTCAGATTTAATTGAAGGACATTTACTAACTTGGTCTTTCTTTAACAATTTATTTTTATAGTTACAAGTACTTTTTTTTTTTTTTTTTTTTTGGCATAAGCTTTCGCTATTCAGCCAGCATAACAGATTTTATAAGTTTTCAAAATATGCTGAATATGAAATTAATTAGGCTTAAATAAGCAAAGAAGTACTGACAAAAGAAATAAAAGTAAAAAAAACAACAAATTTTTAACAAATAATCAACTCGATGAAAAGCTACGGACCCTATACAAGATATATACATATATATATATTTTTTTTTTAGTCTGATTATAGATGGCTAAAAATTCGATTAAAAGTCTATATACATATACACTTTCGGAGAAGATAATGCTCTCATAGTTAAATGGTGCTGCCAAATAATTATATAGTTCTTTGAATAAATGTTCTCTTTGCAAGTTGTATTTCCGGCAAACCATCACAATATGTTCAAAGTCTTCAGTCATGTGGCAATCCGTGCATAACGGATTAGTTCTTTGGCCTATCTTGAATAAATATGCTCCACAAACCGCATGTCCTGACCGAAGCCTACAGATTGTCCCGGCGAAATGCGTTTTCAATGCAAGCCCTCTGAACCAAGGCACTTTTTTGATCCTACCTACCGCGACCTTATAAAACCTCCCCTTGGTGGATTCCAGGTACTCCGCTTGCCATTTTTTGATGATATTCGTCGAGATTGTCCTCTTCACATCTGATGCCGGAATCCGAATGTCGCTCCTCTCTCCATTCACTGTTGCATCCTTCGCTAGCCTTACAAGTACTTAACCATTTTTCTCTATAAATTTCTGTTTTATCAAATTCTTCCTCTAATACTTTTTCATCCTCAACTATTAAAAATAAAAGATCACTTACTTGCTGATCAATCTTAAATAATCTTAATGCTTTATCTTCTGCCTTTACAAATACCTCTTCAAATTCTTCAAATGATATATTTTCATTTTCGATCATTTCAAATAAAGAATTACTTGTATTAGTGAAAACTCTTCTAATCTGCGGTCTCTCCGCCTTAATTCTACACAAGTCCAGTTCACTCATGTTGAACAAAACGAAAAAAATACTGTTCACAAAAAATATATAAGAAATAGAAAACAATTACTATTAAATGCTCTTTGAAACTATTCCCTACAAGGGATGCCAAATGTTTAATGTGGGATCGAAATAAAACTAAAAAAAAACACAAAAATACAAAATCTATAAATAAAAATAAAAGGAAACTGTTCTCTCTCTAATAGTTCTATTCCACTCTAAATACAATCACAATTCTGAAAAATATAAAAAACAACAAAGATAATAAACACACACTTTTACTTTATTTCAAAAAAAAAATACTGCAACTGTTTTTCAATTTGCATTGAAAACAACTGCAACTGTTTCACTTTCACATTTGACACTTAAATTTTTATTACAGGAATTTCAATATACAATTATAATATTTTATCCATCGTATCTTGCATATTTCTATAATTCCTGGCTGATTTCGGATTTTCATCCGTCATCAGATTTAAGTTATCAAGTTCATGTAGAGAGTTTACTTCAAACTAAACAGAAATATGCATGCTAAGACGGATATAATACCAGGTTTTATCTAGCATAGTGGACCCATCCACACATTCTATAATAAATGTTTGCCTAGATCATAACCTTTTATTATTACTAATAAGTTTTTAGTAATAGAGTTTTTAAGAAGAAAACATTTTTTTCCCCCCACAAAATACAATACCATAATTTTTTAAATTTAAAATTAGGAGTACAACTCCGTAGGGGGGTATAACCAATTAGGGGTAGACTATCTATCGATAGCATCAAACATCGATATAACTGCAATTATTATTTTAATAACCTACAGTTCTAATTCCACTTCACCAACAGCATTAAAACAATTTTGCCAAACTTTTGTTTGTAAAATCGTGTTTATTATAATAGTAATTCCGATCCCTTTGGGTCGCTTTGATTGTAAGCCGAACCAAAATCACCCCTCCCCCTTTCTTTCTCGATAATCATCCTAAAAAAGATGTTATTATTCTTATAATAATTTTATAAATGGTGGGCGATAGTCACCCAGTTGCATTTACGCCAAAGACGGCCTATTCTAAAAATGCCTTAAAAATTTGAATGGCAAAACTTTGGGATAATTTGACATTTATTGATTATGAAGTAAATCACAGAGCCCACAAGATGAGTACTCACTGGAGTGAGATAACAGCTGATCTCTTGTGTACCTAATGTTGAAAAACTGTTATTACGATTTTATACTATTATTTAGTTTAATCATTATCTTTCAAGCATAGTTATGGCCTGAATGTATTTATCGGCAAGAATATAGTAAAAGTTTAGATTAAAGCTTTATTTCCAAGATGAATGAAACTTTACAAAAGTATTTCAATCCTTTAAGGATTAACTTGAAAGAATATTTTTATAAAATTCATGGGACTAAAATCCATACCATTTTCAAATATCTCATTCATTGTCTCTTGTGGCTTAGGAAATTACATGCATAACTTGTGTGAAATTCTTCGTTTTTTGTAAATGTATTAAAACTATTCAGTATTATTTACAGCTTTGTAAACAATCCAGTTGGTGAAATTGAAATCAATTCTTGCCAGTCTTCCTGGGTTATAGACGTGTACATATCCATTGGCAAATAAAGCACCAAATATGGGCACAGGTCCTTCGTCTATAATTAAATTGTTACAACGAGCTATTATACTTAAAATATATCCGTAACCTTTGTTTATTACCTTCACAACATCTTTTTTTGGGAATAAGTCATTTTCATCAGCATATATAAATCCTGTTACAATAAACAGCGGATTTATTAGTTTCTTTCGAAACCAGTCCATACTAGACATATAATAATTATACACATTTCTGTTATATTTCATTCTACTACTCACTAAGACTACCACAAATGTATTCGTGATTAAACCTTGTTGTTCCATGTAAAATTGTCCAGATTGTATCAAATCATTCGCGTAAATAATGAATTTTTTTTGAAAGATAAATTCTTTCTGTAGTTCATTTTTTAAAGCAAATAATAGCTCAGCCATCATTTCGGGAACAAACTGAAAATTCAATACTCTGTCACCAGGTGCATCTAATGGTCCACCTTTTGAATATATTCTATGTTGGCATTTAAATGATAATGTATCGTATTCATTGAATTTGATACTGGAGCTTGTAAAAATAGTATTAAATTTGTCAAGTGTTGTTTTCGGGGCATATGGATGCCATCTTGAATTAATTTTAGCCAGTGCCCAAACACTTGCATAAGACCATAACTGTGTGGCTATAATACCATTATCTTTGAATGTAAGGATATCTTTTGGACAATCCGTTGAATATGAGTCTGATGAAAAATTCAGAAAATTTGTTCGTAAATTGTAAAAAGTTATAAATAAAACACTACACAAAATACACCAACAAATAAAAGTAACATATTTCGAATTCCATAAATATTTCTTCATGTTATTATAATATGTTATAACACCAATGTGAAGAAATAAATTTGCTACTCTCAAATATCATATATGTATTTGTTTTTTTTTTTTAATCATATGTTTTTTAATATATTTACCTTATAAACAATTCCAGTGCTATTTAAACAAAGGGATTTAAGACAGATGTTTATTCACTCAAGTGAGTATGCAACTGGTGTTCTCTTGTGGAATGTTGATAAACTACGTATTATTACGGTTAATGATGCGTTAGTTCTAAAATTAGTTAATTTATAGTGAAAATAGTTACTCAGTTAATTTAAATTTCAGATGTAAACCTGGCTCAAGAGAATATAATATATTTTTTCAATAATGTTAGAAAAGTCAATAGCGACATTTGTTCCTAAGTAAAATTTTTCCAACTTAAAAATAACCTAATTTCTCCTGATTAAAATTTCTTTCTAAATCAAATTTCAAAAGAGGTTGATGAAGTAGTTTTTCATTCCAACCTTCTATTTAGACTATAAGATTTTAGATTTTAGGGCTAGGCAGGTTGAAAATACATTGGCTTACAAGCTCCTAGTAATTAGTGTACCCTTCTCCGGTTCTCTAAACTTAGGTAACACTGAGAAAATAGAATTTTCATATTTTTGTTTTTAATGCTGATTACAATTTATGAATAATGATCAATATTATTACAATCAATATTGCATTATCAGCAACAAGTTTAAAAAGTCAAATATCTTGAGCTTATAAATTTGCCATTGTTTAACTGTATTTATTTGGAGAAACAATAGAAAGTTTATAATGAGAAGAGTATTAAAATTGGAAGATTTTCGACAGACTAGCGCTGTATCTTGCCTTGTTGGGTAAAGCACCCCTTACATAAAAAAAAATTCAATGGTTATTTTTTGTGAAAAAATTTCTTTAAAATTGCAACGATACAATTTACAGTTGGCTAGCCATAAAAATGGTGGGAGGATTTACTTGTATCCCAGAGCGGCCTTATGTGGAACGCTCTATGCCAAAATCAACAAAGCTAAAGCGAATCTAAAGTTAAACTAACTGATAGACCCTAATACCTCTCTCAAATCAATTTTTGAAAAGACAAATGTTTCAATATGTCTATAATCCAGGAATATAATATATATATATAATCCAGCAAGATCAAGTGGATGGTTCACAAGACTCTATGTAATAATGGACAGTTTAATACATTTACAAAAAAACAAAATTTCGTACAAGTTATAGTGTGTAATGCATTATTTTTTGGGGCACAAAAGATATGAATGAGATGTTTGAACATTGTATGGATTTGCAGTCCCTTCAATCTTATAAACAATATTCCTGCAAACATCAAATGCACTTAAAACATTCAAAATTTGAGTAAATTCAGCATTTTTATGAAGTCAATGATTATTACAAAGCATAATCTAACCCGCAAATCCTAAAAGTGAAATAAAATTAGCAGAACAGCACATTCAGAAACAGCTGATTAAAAAACTATTCAATTTGAGTGTGTTTAAATTTATATTGCTACAGTTAATTATGTTGCCAATTAAGAAAATAAAGAAAAGTTTAATAAATAAGAAATGTTTTACTTTTATTAGTTGCTGCGTTTTGGGCATTGTTTTATTTAAAACTTCCAGTTCAACTGAATGTCCAGAAAATATCCTTACATTCAGAAAAAATAATAATAGACTTATGGTCATAGACTTATGGTCTTATGCAAGTATTTGGGCCATAGCTAAACTCAATTCAACATGGCGTCCGTATGCACCGAAGTCAGCAATTGTTGGATTTAAATCAATTTTTATAAATTCTTGTAATAGACTAAAAGAATTCGATAGTTTATCCTTTGAATGTCGATGCAGAGTATACTCAAAACATGGACCATTGGAAAAAAGTGATGACCAAGTAATTAATTTTCATGATGTACCTGATAAATACGCTATGCTTTTATTTGCTTTAAAAACTGATATTAAGAAAGAATTTGTCTTTAAAAAAAAATTTATAAATTACGCGGATAATTTAATACAAAATGGAAAAGATTATGCGAAAATCCAAGGATTATTTACGGATATATATGTGGCAGTTTTTGTGAGTCCTAGAATGAGATTTGACAGAAATGTGTATCATTATTATGAAGTAAGTATGGACTGGTTTAGGAAGAAAATGAAAAATCCACTTTTTATTATATTAGGATTTACAAATTTTAATAAAAATGATTTCGGTATATTCGAAAAAGAAGACGTTGTGTTAGGAACAAAAGCTGGATATGGATACCTTTTAAGTGTAATAGCTCGTTGTAACAATTTAATCATAGATACAGGAAATTTGGCTATGTTTGGTGCTTTATTTGCAAATGGGTATGTACTCGTGAATAACCCAGGATTGCTAGCAGATATTAATCCTAATTTTACAACCTGGATGAATCACATTGTCAAATATTCTTATAACTAGTTAATTATACTGTAATTCTAGCTAGAATATTGTATTGATTAATAAATAATAAATGGTTTAAAAAATTTTTTTGAAAAACCAAATAAATTCTTTTAATTTTATTTCAAACAGTTTCATCACACAAACGACATGTATCTTATGGATTGCAAATATTTTTTATTCAACCATTAAATTCATTCTATCTAAATTTTATTGGGTAATATGATTGTAAAGCAGCAACAGTTCACAAGAAGTCCATTGTGTGTTTGAGTCTATGGACAATTGGAAAACAAACAAAAATTTAGGAAGTTCCAAAATGATTTCCATTTAGAATAACTCAGCGAAAGCTGTTGACAAAAATCTATCAAACCGGACATGTTACTTTGTTACTTTATCTTTCTTTTCTTAGTTTATTTATTTATTAATTTAACGGAATATAAATTCTTTTTACATAGTATAATATTTAGTATAAATGTAGCTATTAACAATATTACAATTAGCATTAAAATATTACAACGTTTAAAAAATGCCATTCGAGATCTACAAGTAAGATACATTAAAATTAAAATAACAGGAACAATGATATGAACAAGAAAAGGTATAATAAAGTTATGCACACAAATTAAAATAGTAGTAAAGTAGTAGTGTAAATCTAGTAAGAAAAATATTTAATATATAAAAATATATTTATATATAATAGTATAAATCAATCGAGGGAGAGTTTACTTTGCATTTGGAATTGACTAATCTTTAAGTTAAATATATTTATTGAGAGATAATAAAGCAACAAAATGAAAAAATAAACCTTTATGAAAGAGATAAGATACCTCAAATAAACCTAATAAGTAAAAGTATATACAAGCAAATAAGTAAAAGTTCATTAATAAAAGAACATAGTCAGACCTGAAATATTAAGAATAACAAATAAAAAATGTAAGTATATACAAATATTATATGGTAGTATTTCCTATTTACAGGGGAAAAGGTACGGTACGAGGGGTTTAGTAGTTTATGGAGTGTTGGAATTAAAGGACAGACGAAAATCGTAGATTATCTACATAGTTCGGAACTAAATTTATTCAGTAATCTTAGTGATTGAGTGATTGATGAATTGTAGGAATAGTGATTTCTAAACAATTTTATGAAGAAAAGGTTGCGATGCCTAACTTTTTTGACTTGGAAGGTTACTGAGGATAGTAACTCTGACATGGATGATGTCCTAGACCAGTAGCAAATCGAATAATTTTCTCCGCTCTGTATAACTTAGCAATCTGAAATGTTGTGTAGTCTAATTCCTGTCTGAGGATATTAAGTTTGAAAGCAATCAATCCTAGAAATTTATTTTAAATATTTTCAAAAGTTTCAGTGTGATCAAGAAACTTAGGTGAAAAAACAGGGGAGCAGAATTCGATGTGAGATCTGACTAATGCACAATACAGAAGTTTAAGTGAATTTAGATCTCTGAAATAGAATTCCCAAAAATAAAGCCTAGCATTTTATTTGATTTAGCAAATCTGGTCATTATGTTCTTCGCGATTTCTTGAAAAACATAATATATAAGAACCCCCTCATAAATTATTATACCGTTTTGTTTAAAACTTTTTCTTAGCAAATTTTATGTTTGGTATTGTCGGCTTTCCTTTGAACTAGTCCACAAGGTTACATCACTTAATTATGCTCAACAAAAAATATATACAAAAATTCCAGAATTAAAGAAAATTAATCAATTAGAATTGCGGATAGCCTGAAGTCATCCTCAGATCATTTTGACTGAAAAACTTACTGTATGAACGACAGGGTTATCTAAATGGAACATCAGAGTTACTTTGTTCATCATATAGCCCAATCGCCATAAGCATTATTATTAGTTACTTCAAAACATGCATTTTCTAAGGATACTAATTTGATCGCAATACTTCCCCTTAGAGCTAGTAGTAAAATGCAAGAGAAAGTAGAAATTTAAAATAATCAAACTCTTACTGAAGTATGTGTTGTAACAAATGGCTTTGAGACCCAACAGTGGCTATATACTATAACACTATATAGAAATATGATCAGATAATCAAAATGATAGAAAATTGTCTTGTAGCAATGACAATGTAGCAATAACAAGAAATTCAAAGAAAAAAGAGCTATAGCCAAAATATTATGGGAGTATTTGGTTCATACTTAGATAATAACATATTAGTTTAATGACGTGTAGTTAGTAGTAATTTTACTTAACTTTGGGATAGTTTTTTTTAATTCAAACCATTAATTTGGACTATCTGTTGGTATGACAAACAAAAAATGAAGAGTAGAAGGGTGAATGTTCTTCATGTCTTGGCCAGGAATATCAATCTGATAGCTACCAATAAGTTTTCTGACCTAATATATTACCACAATACCCCAGCTACCCCGATAAGACACTATTTAGAGAATTATGAAGAAAAGTTTAAATAAACCAATTTTATTAGTTAATAATAGAGTATTTATTTTTTAAATAATAAAACCAAATATACAATCTTATTGAAACAGAATACATACTATTTAGTATTTCGACCGAAGGAAGTTTAGTTCCTTGTACAACTAAAAATATTTCTTGAACTTTTAAATATATAATTACACAATAAATGAGTTCCAAAACAGAATAAAAGAAAAGGAACAGACAAAAAATGCTATATAAATAATATGAAGAAATAATAAACCGTGATAAAATAAACTTAAAAAATAAAACACGAAGCCAGTAATGAATAAACTGAGACAATAAATATATACAGTAAACATGAATATTACAGGAAAATTATTTAACAATAGAAGTTACAATCCAAATCGTACTAGCAATGCCACCTTGTTTACAAAATTTACTAATTTTATAAATTTAATAAATTTTTCAATTTATCATTCAATATTCATTAAAATTTGGTGAGAATTGGTCAAGAAAAAAACCTTCAATTATGCCAACGTTTCGACAGAGTTTCCTATCTTTATCAAGGCTTTAATGTATAAACAGTCGTGAACATTTGGAGAAAGAATTTTTAAACATACACATTTGTTACATCGCAGAAACATAAAAAAAAGAAAATTATAAGTTACTAGTTTCTTATCTTAACAACTACAGAAAGGTAGACGATTTAAGTCAAGAAACTAGTAACTTTTTTCAAACGAGCAAACAATTGGTTGGGGCCAAAGAAGGAACTTTTTATTTTTAAAAAAAATTATTCAATGTTTCGGACACCTTTGTGGTGTCCTTCCTCAGGAACTAAAATACAAAAATTCGGAAATAAAGAAAATTGTATAATAAAATTTAAAACATGTAAAGATTAAAAAATATTAAGAAGATATGACAATGGAAAATGGTTACGGAAGAATGGAGAATTAAATGTTGGAGGAGGTAATTGTGTGGTTGAGGAGTAAGATATGATTGCAAAGAAAACTGAGAATGGAAAATTTACAAGTTGGGAAATATGAAGAGTAGTATAAATGAAAAACAAATCAATTAGTAATTATAAGAGAAATAAATAAATGTAAATAAACTAGAAAATGAGTGGAAAGTGTAGAAAGTTGGTATGTGTAATTTAGTGGGGTTGGGGGTTGGGGGGCTTTTTGAGGAAACGGAAAATGTTGTAAGAAGATGTAATGACGTCCTTGTCTTTTTTGTAGTTGATGAAGTTAGGGTTGAGGTTAATGTGGATGGATTCAGAAAGAAGTCGCTTCAGTTACAGTTCGGTGCAGTGCAAAGTATGCTGTAAACAGATTTCATTTGGTCATAAGTTTTAATGGAGTCTTTGAGTTTAGAGTACAGTTTGCTGAGTTTGTGGAGGAGTAGAGATCAGATTTGAGATTGGGAATGACAGACTTTAGAATATGAATGATTTTGTATGAGATGGTATATTTATGTAGTTGAAAGAACGGAATGTGGATGGCTCGGGCATGGAATGGCTTGTGGTTTTTAAAAGGTTGTTTTTTAGTTTACGAAATGTTTTGAGAATGAGGTGATTTGGATAATGATTTTGTAATAGAATGTTGTGTATTTTGTTGATATTGTCGTTCTGGAATAGAATTGCAGACAAGTTAATGGCTCGGTTATATACGTTTTTGATGGAATCAATTTTATGATGTAAGGGCTAATTTGAAAGGAAATGTAGAAGTCTGCCGGAGTAAGTAGGTTTGGTGAACCAATTGTGTGTGAATGTTTGGTCATATATGATGTCCATACCGATCTTATTATTAGAATGTCTAGGAAAGAAATTTGGTTGTTTTTTCCCTATTTCTAGAGTAAATTGTAAGCGTGAATGGTAAGAATTAAAGGTGTCAAGTATTAAAGGAATGTGGTCTGGATTAACAGTCGAGGTCTTCAACATATTTCACTAAGAATGAAATGGAGTTGCTGAGCGATGGAAGGCTGGTGTTAATAAGGTCGTTCATAACAATGTTGGCAAGGGCAGGAGCATCGATATAGTTGTTTACATTGATATAGTAAGTTTTTTCTTGTTCCACAGCGCATAGATAATAACTTTGTTCTTGTCTCACAGCACATAGACACACCCGTTCTTTCACAATCAGAATAACGTTCCCCTATTCTATTAATTTTTTCTTTATATCGATATCATGATTTTTCTACATGCATGTTGCAGATTTCTGATATTTGAGCCCTGCCTATTAACTAAATCAAACGACTTTAGACATTACTCATCATATATGCAGTTGTAGTAAGTTACACTAATTTGAATTCACTCAATTAATTCCATATCATTCACCGATCATGCGAAATTTTCCCAAATTTGAAGGATATTCATCAATCGCCACACTATACATATTACTTATATGGAAATTTAAACATGTATTTCGTTTCAGTAGGTATAATACTCTGGCACGAACGTTTGACGAAGTGTTCGGTCAAAATCCGAAAGTGAGAATTTTGCTAATTTTTTTTTTTACGATTTCCTCGAAAAAGGTATCAACAGTTTTCTTTAAACATAAAAAAACACCGCTACATACATTAAGGCTTATTACTTATTCGAAAGATTTTGCCTGGAAAATAGTTATTTAAAATCGTTCTGTAATAAATGTTTATGTTTGTTTTTGTTAATTGATTTAAGACATTCATGTATATTTGGTATAAACTATGTAGTTTTGATAGATGAAGATTTTTTATTATTATTAAGCAAAAGAAAAAAAAGATTATAAGGATCAACTAGAAAATAGTCTAGGACATTTTAGGCCTTACCACAAATAGCTGAATCATCTCGTTCGGGTATAAAGTAATACCATAATATTCAAATATCGAAACTACAATTTCCTTCTAAATATAGACAAAAAAGAAACGAAGAACATTAATTCTTATTTTCCAAAAGACAAACTTGAAAAAATACGACTACCAGGCTGATGGATTTTAAGATTAAGGCGAAAATTATAGTTCAAGATATCTGCATAATTCATGGACAGCGTAAATATTCTGATAAAAGTTAAAACTAGTCAAACGAATAACAAGTAAGCAAAAGTTCAAGAAAACATGTAAAGCACCATTAAATATAACACCCCCCCCAAAAAAGCTAAAAATGAATAGTAAACATTTCCATTCCACTTGGTTAAAAGTACATATTTATTAAACTTTGTTAACATGACCTGTAGCTTCGAAGACCAAAATAAATAATGTTACAAAATATACTAGAAAAAAAAAAAAAATGGTCAATCTGTGTATGTTTCTACAGTAAAACTCAAATCAAAAAATCGTAGGTATAAATATTGTGTAAAATGAATGTTCATTGCACGCACAAATTCCAAATTTGAAAAAATTGTTAAAATAGAATTAAGGAATATAGTAAGGGAATGTCGCAAGATTATTTACAGAATTATCTTTTTCCATAAGATTTTTTACGGCTGAAAAATCTTGTTTTATTGACCACGTCTCTTTATTTATTTTTTAATTAACATTATGCCCCTCTTGGAAATCCGTAATTTTAGACTAAGTAAATTTATTCTCAGTTCAAATTAGTAGCAGAAAAAATACCTTCAATATAAACAAAAAAAAACGAACTGGCAGTCACATTTTTTGAATTATAAAATCAATATATGCAATAGTCACAAACAACTTTTTATCAGTATTTTTAAAGGCTTTTGTCCAATTTCTGGAAGAAAATGATATTTTTTTATGTAGATAGTTTATTGCTAAATGAATGAAGAAGGTATATATGCTGGTGAAATATAGGTAATAAAAAAATTATTACTAATAGAAATTAATTGAAATAAGAACGATTTTATTAGAATATTTCATCATTTAAATCTAATGAAGAGTTTGCATTTAACTTGGAAAGCACTATGGAATGTAGTTGTTTCTAACATTACCCTGACATCTATCGTGTAATTTTTGCATTAAGAGATTACAACACGAGCTATATAAAGGACCATTATTTCCTAAATCATTGGTTTTTTTCTTCTTTTTTATTAACTAGAAAAGAGTTATATTTTTTTGAAAATATATACACATTATATTATAGCCTACATTTAACAATATCAGCTAACTCAAAAACCAGAAACTGCAGAAAAGCTGAATCTGATAATTCAGATTTTCTAGAAAACTGCTCCAACTATTCTGTTTAAACCTGATACAAATTTGTACTTATGTTAAGCATTTTTAGTTTGAAAAATGTTTTGGAAAAATTGCTTCAGGTGTTCTGGGGCATTAAGAACCATTTAAAAGTATTTTTCAATAGCGCACTGAAAACACCTGATTCTTTTTAGATAAAGTATTAATAAATATGAATGTACAGCATTTTTGTAAACAACATACTTTGAAAAGCAAAGATAAACAAATTTCAAATTCTGATAGCCCATATAACTCGATAACAATAATACCTAATGTGAAATGTAAAAATACCATATCAGAGAGATTTTTTATGCTCTACTGCTTTTTCCAGTTAATATTTACTTTCTTTTAATGATGATATGAGTAAATATTGACATCGTGTCAAATTTGAGTTTTCACTGGGAATGCACGTTTTCCAATTTTGAGCCCCTGGTCCGAAAAAGTAGTTTTTTTGAAATTGGTCTGCGTATATTTCTTAAGTTCTTCTAGTAGGGGATCTGTGGTCAAAATCCAGGATTGGAAATAACTCTTTACTCTAGAGGATTTTAGAATTTTTTGGGGGATTTTTCGAAAAAACTCGAACAATTTTCTTTAAACTTGGTTTACGAATCATACATTTAAAGTGCTACAAGTTTTATTTGTAACAGTTTCCTGTGAAAATTCATTTTAAGGGGATATGGGGAAAAAGTAACCTTAGGCTTTCTTCTAAAGTACCATTTTATATACTACATTATGATCCTATCATCTATATAATACCAATTACAATAAAATGTATTGCCAGAAATCTAATGAAAATATCCAATGAATTATAGAAATCCATACCAGATTTTTATGATTTAAACATGATAAAAAATTTTAACTGAATATTTATAACTTTAAAGCTATAAATTAGCAAATCTTTACTTTCACTTTTAATAGTCTTTGTTAGGTTATTGCAAATTCTCGAGTTCTTAAGATTATTTATTTTCCAAAATAGAAAACTCTTTACTGTGGAACTAAAAACTCCTCTAAAAGATAATTGTTTTTTAATTAGTTGAAAAATAAATTTAAACATTTCAAAAATAATAATATAATACGTTGTATTAAGCTATAAACTGGATAATATTTGGAGCATGACAGGACCATGCATACAATTGTAAGAAATCTTATAAGATTTCATTTATGTTTAAAAACAATATTAACGTTCATAAAAGTCACTTATTTTTCTTGACTAAAAATCTGGAGTGCAAGGCACACACTTTCTGTTGCTGCATTTATCATCTTTCTTTAAGCTTGTAATACAATTTTCATTACATGATAGAAGGACAACCCAAAAGTATAATTTAAAAAAATCTGAAAGCAAGTCTAATGTCACAGCTTTTCCAAACTTCATAGAGCCAATTATCCTGAAAATGTCTAATAAAATTAAACCTATTTGTTCTATACGAACTTTCGTTTTTTAGAGTCACTATTATACATTTGCTTGCACTTTAAAACATATAATTCCGATAAGACTCAATTTCGTAAAAAATTATTATTACATCGCTTTCGATTTTCTATAAAATGGATAGCCGACAGAGAGGTACTAGGTTTGATATCCGGTCTAGGGCCTTAGGCTAATTATTTATTACACTAGGTACTAATCGCTTGGGTACACGACAATGCTAGGTAGTTGGACGTGAAGCCAGTCTGAAAAACAGGTACAACTTTTACTTCTCTTAAAGCAATTAAAAATAAAATTGACATATACTTACACGATTTTCTCTCATTGCAATTTTGTTGATTTTGCTGAATATTTAGTTGTTTTTAGTATTTATAATAGGTATATTTAGGTATTTATAATATATTATTAATTTATAATATAGATGGCAATACCTACACTATGATGATTACACTTTAGAGGGTAGCCTTCTTCAGAAACCTCTACAATTTTTTTTTTTTGAAAAAGTTTTTGAAAAAGATATTCTAATGAATAGTTAGTAAACTATTCATTAGTTTAAAGAAATCCGTCGTTATTGAGAAAATGGCAAAAATCTAAAGAAGTGAACTGATCAAGGAATTCGCACTTCTGATTAACTGATTCTTCAAATTTGGTATTTTAGGAAACATATTTAATTCTCATTAATATTATACCAACGGAAGATTCGTAAAATATCCTGAAGTGGGCACTTTTAAACCTTCCTCTTTAAAATGAATTTTCTCAGAATAATGTTTCAAACAAAAGTAACAGGTCTTATTATGTATAAATAGTAACAGGAAATTTAAAGAAAATCGTTGGAAATTTTAACACAATGTGAGCTACGTTGCTCACATATGTAAATATACTCCAACACACACAACTCAATTTTCTAAAACTACAAAACATATATTTCCGATAAAATAAAATAAAAAACTCAATTTGGCAAATTTGTCAATTGCAATACTTCCTCTTATCAAGAATATAAGACAGCAAATAACAATTGAAAAGACCATGTTTAATGGTGAGTTTAATTTGCCTAAAGTGCTAAAAAAAAAAGACACAATTGAGAAGCATAATAATTTGCTAAAAGTTTCATAATAATAAACAGGAAGTTATTTGGTCAGCAAATATTTCACAGATATGAATCAGTTTATTTTTATAGAATTTTTATGTGTTACGAAATTCATTCATTTAAACTAGATAGCCATCCTCAACCCTTCTCAAAATAGAAAGGTTGGAGGTTATAAAACCAGATTGTTTTCAATTTCATTATCTAGTTCGTAATTTTATCGAGATGTTGGGCAAGTTATCAATTGTTATCGATTATGATTACCAAATTTCAAGCCACCTATTTTTACAAATCTCAACAAAATTAAATCTGAAAGTTAAAAAATTTGGCTATTTAAATTTGTTTTTATTTTCTCTTAGTAAAAATCGTATCAAATCGTTAGAGAGATCGTATCAAATCGTTAGAGAGATCGTATCAAATTTTTGAAATTGAGTTTTCACCCGGAAATACTTGTTTTGAGGTCTCCTGAGTACGAAAACCAAGTTTCTAGCGAATGTGAGTATGGGTGTAAACGAAATATCTCAAAAATGAAAAATTGCAAGAAGCTCAAACTTAGTATTCTGTTTATTCAGCTAACACGTTATGGTTCCGGCGTAAATCCTTACAATCGGAAATGCGAAATTAAGATATTTTTTTTTTTCAAAGTTTTTTACGATTTTATCAAAAAAGGGCTTCAACAATTTTCTGTAAACTTTGTATACTATCTGTCCACATAAATATACCTATCACTATTATTTAAAACGTTTTCTCGGGAAAATTGATTTTTTGTGGGGTTCTGGGGGGGGGGGGCAGGCCGTTATATTTACCTCTAAACTACCACTTCAGTACAGTGCATGGTTCTACCACCTATATAATATTAATATACACTAAAAGCACTGCTAGAATTGAAGAAAATCGGTTAACGGACACGAGACTTCACAGAGTAGATTTTTTGTCGCTAATGACTATAATAATTTCTGGTATTTTATCCGTCGTAGGATGCATATTTATAGTTTTCCTGACCGGTTTCGGGTTTTCTATCCATCGTCAGAGTAAATTTACCAAGTTCGCTTCGATAGTTCACTTTAGTTTAATGTTTCTGTTACACTCACACTTGTTGGTTGTATATATATATATATGGACATTTTTATATATATATATGGATATTGCTACGACAGATAAAATACCAGATATTATCCACCATTGC
This sequence comes from Triatoma infestans, assembly GCA_011037195.1. NCBI lineage: Eukaryota > Metazoa > Arthropoda > Insecta > Hemiptera > Reduviidae > Triatoma > Triatoma infestans. The sequence continues at coordinate 81,229 of JAAEAF010001256.1, read as the reverse complement.
GGATCGATCCACATATTCAACATACAACATATTTCCTTTAAGCTTGGAATATTGTTTACCCAAATAAAAACCTAACAATTTTTAATTGGAACTTCCACCCTCCCCCAAATTGGCCTTAAGAATTGACAATGTTAAGTTTCAAATTTGTTTGTTTACTATTGGCGCTCTCTTTTGAACTACAATGTAATTATTCTACTACCTACTTGTAGGTTTTTTTTTCTACCCCTGATCATATTTATATTGTTAAGAAAAATGATAAAATCTGAAGTTTAAAGAAAATTTATCATATTATATTATATAATTTGTTATTAACGGAAGTAAGAGAAAGTCGTATGAGTGTTTCACATCAGATTTTTTTTTTTTAAATTGCGGTTTCTAGTGTTCGTAACACATAAAAACAATGAGGTAAATCCAACTTTTGATAAGCCTTGAAAAACAAATCATAAATTTGGAAGCTATAACGGATGGGAAATTTCAAACACCTGCTCAATATTTGTTCCAGTTAAGTCTAAATTGCTCTCGTTCTATTATCATCCTATACAAAATAACAGTTCATAGATGAAACTTTTGCCCTTGGTCACTCATATTTACGAACAAACTAAAATTTTATACATTATAATTTAAAAAAAAAAATTGAAACATTAAAATAATGAAATCAGTACTTACTGTAAACCTTTCTTCTATATTGATAATTTCTAATTTTCCTATCTAATCTTCGTCTATAGGCCGGATGCGAAGTAGCCCATAATGCATGTGAGTCCATTGTCTAATGACTGTATGCATTGGCTCTCCCACTTTGCCCAATTAAAACTTACAACACTTTCTAAATGCTGATTCAGCAGGTTATCATTTTCCACTGTGATTATTGTTTAAAAAAATTTTTAATTACTAAACAATTGCCATATTTAGGAGGTTTCAGTGTAATTTTTCTTTCTTACGTTTAATATTAGAATTGTTGTGTGCTACATTTTATTTCATGAGATAAATACCCTCCCTTTTTATTACTTAATTTAATTGTCATATACCTAAAAAAAAATAATTTTTACTTTGTCTTACTCCTAGTAAGAGGAAGTATTTAATCGTGTCAAATTTTCGATATCGAGTTTTCACCGGAAATATCCGTTTTGAGGTCTCCTGAGTCCAAAAAAGTGGGTTTTAGCAAATAGTCTGTCAGTATGTATGTGAACAGCATAGCTCAAAATCGAAAAACCGTAGAGAGTTGAAACTTCATATTACATTCAGGTATCACTATCAGATCTGACGGTGCGTTATCTATCAAAATTCCTCAACCGGAAGTACCACTTTACTAGATTTTTTTTTACGTTTTTGCGATTTTCTCAAAAATGGCTCCGACGATTTTCTCTAAACTTGTTATATCAACTACACATACTCGTATAAAGGGCTACAACGTTTATTGGAAACATTTCTCCGGGAAAATTCATTTAAGGGCACTTCTGGGGGAGGGGTGGGGTTAGTTTTTCATCTAAAGTGCTATTTCAGTTTATTAAACAATTCTGTCATCTAAATAATGTTAATTAGAATTAAATATGTTGTTGAAATTTGGAGTTTGAAAAAATCGGATAACTGGAAGTGCCTTTATTTTAACACTTTACTGAATGATTTTTGTTTTTTTTCACTTTTTCGCGATTTTCTCAAAAATGGCTCCGACTATTTTCTTGAAACTTCGTATATAACTAAACATGCAAAGATCTACATCTTTTATTTAAAACATTTCTCTGGGAAAATTCATTTAAGGGTACTTTTAGGAGAGGGGCCGGTTTACAGCTACCTCTAAAGTGCTATCATAGTTGATTATATAATTCTATCATCCAAACAAAATTAACTAGAAATAAATAGATGGCCAAAATTCCGAGTTTTAAAAGAATTAGTAAATGGGAAGTGCCCTTTTTTACTGAACAGGTTTTTTAGTTTTCAATGTATTTCGTTAAATTTGGTACACAAACTATAACCTTTGTCAATTATAATTTTCAGAACAGGAGTAAGAGAAAGTTGTGTGAGTGTTTCACACCAGGTTTTTTTTTTTTTTTTTTGTGAAACACCAGAGAGATTTGCCCACAAAATTGCCCTACCCAAATAGATATTTTTGGCAGGAGATTATATGCAGGTTACATATCTATTTGTTGTGGTGGTTGGTACATCAGAGCTGGAAAGCATCAGAGACATTTTCCGTGATAGCCTGCTTCGTTTTGTGGCCATCGACCGGTTTCGGGCGTTCGCCCATCTTCAGGATGCGTTTGTCAGACAGTGTGATAACACAGACTTGCACATAGCAAATTTAGTTTATACACATACAGAGTAAATAAAGCAACTGTGCAGGCGGACGAGAGTTCATGCTTTGTATTGTTTATAAAAGAAGAATGAAAGTATACAAATATATGTTTCCTATTTAATAATCATATTATTATTATTATTATTATTATAGGTAGATATGATTACAGTATTGTGCACAAAATAGCGCTTTCATCAAATACGAATAATACTGTAAACTCACGCCACACATTCCCCCAGACCCTCATAAAATCCATTTTTCCGGGTATAATATTTCAAATAAAATTGAGATTTGTTATTCCAAGTTCAAAAACAAATTATTAGGGCCAACTTCGAGAAAAATCTAAAAATAACTCGAAAACCGAGTGAATAAAATCGCAATTCCCTGTGAAACAGATTTTCTTCAAGTATGTAATTTGAGTAATGCTTTTAGTGAAAAGCTTAAGGTTGCAGCTCCTCCAGAGCCTTCACAAATAAATTTTCCTGTAAATATTTCAATAAAAGTGATCGGCATTTATTTAGAAACTTAAAGAGAAAATCGCGAAAAACTGAAAAAAAAAAAAAAAATAGGCAAAGCCGTATCTTCTGATTAGAAGATTTTGACCGAAGCCTTTCAGTGTGAGAGTTGAGGGAAAGGGGACCTAAACGAAATTCTGCGAATTTTCTTTTATTGCAATATTTGTTTACACACATAACATCATACGTTAAAAATATAAGAGGAAGTATTACGATCGGATCAAATTTTAGAAATTGAATTTTCTAACCGGAAATACAGGTTTTGATGTTTCGTGAGTACGAAAAGTATGTGTTATCAAAATATTAAAACGAAAAATTGCAGGAAGTTCATCCAAACTTAGTATAATTCCGTTTTGATACTACAATTACATCTAACTTGAAGATTTCGGACAAATCCATCAACCGGAAGTGTATGACTTTACTGAATGATTTTTTTAGTTTTTTTCAGTTTTTTCGTGATTTTCTCGAATACGGGTCCAAGGATTTTCTTTAAATTTTGTATTCTGTCTACACATACATAAATACCAATCAGTTTTGTTTGAAATATCTTATCGGAGAACTTAATTTTTTGTGGGGTTCTAGGGGGGGACCGCATTAAGCTTCTCTTCAGTACAATGTTTGGTCCTACCGCCGATAGAACGTTAATAATATACTTACAACCATACGTAGAATTCCAAATGTACAGAAAATCGGTAAACCGGAAGTGCAAGATTATAGAATAGGGTATTGAGTAATTTAGGTAATTTTCTTAAAAAATGATTATAATGATTTCCTTTAAACTTGAATTGCTAATTGCCCAAATATAGATCTATAAATATAAAATGATTATAATTTGCTGATGAAATTGAGAGAATTACTAAATCTAAGTTCAATGTTTTCACAGAGAAATTTTCCTACATAAATTATCAGTTCATTCAAAATTTATTTAACAGAAAATTGCGAGTTTAAAATAATTAAAATCTTTATTAGATTATCAGGCCCCATACTACATTAACCCCCCACCATAATAATGATAGTTACACTGAAATGACCAGTTTGGTTAACACTTACAGTAAACCTAATATTTACAATGTCTGTAATTTTATAAAAATGTTTAAACATTAAGATCTTTTATGTTAAATGATGAGTATATTTTTATTACTTTTTCAATTAATTAATTTTCAATCAAATTATCGAAGTATGGATTTATTTCTATTTTATACTGTATTATTTTTATATAGAAGAGCACAACTTGTTTGTTACAGAATGTATACCCAAAAATAAATAAATTATGTCTGTCTGTCTGTCTGTCTAATATAAACCTATCACTTTTATTTGTAATATTCTTTCGAAAAAAAAATTGATTTCAGATAGTTCTGCGAGTTTTGGGGCATTGAATTTTCAAGGGTTTAATTCAATTTAATGACGCTCTCTTCTGGATTACAGTCTAATGTAGGAGTGCTATTTACCTGCAGGGTAGGTAGTTGTCCCCTCTACCACCACCATTTCTACTGGGATAACTGAGTTTGAAATAAATTTTTTTTTTTGTATAAACGTATTAATAGCAAGTACCTGAAAAGTCGCGTGACTTCTAAACGTATTTCCGGTAGAAAACTTAATATCGAAAATTGGACATAATTGCAATACTTCCTTTTAGAGAAAGTAATTAGATAAAGAAATGCAATCAACACTGTGATATAAATTATTCTAATTTATTTCATTGTAATTCTTATGGAATTCTGCTCGTTGGTTTTATTAACAAATGAACGTATTATACAAGCGTTTTTTAAATATCGATATATATGATATAAAATAGATTTCCTAAGCTGTTTGTAACTATTTATCATTCACAGTCCGGCTGTTAATTAGCGTAACATTTATTTACATATTAGGCTAAATTAGTCTCTATAATTAGAACTATAATTATTATATGAACAGAAATTATGAACCAACTAAATAAACGCGAAAAATAATGCTGACAAATGATATTATTTGTTTTATTTACAAGCTGCCAATAAAGTCCTCCACAATATATAAAATATATTTAAAAATCTAGTAAGATACATTAACACGACTTTTTTCTTTTTATAATTTATATAGGTATAAATGACAAATTTTATAGATAGTATGCCAAATTTAATGAAATGAAAAACGCGAAAACTGAAAAAGCTGTTCAGTAAAAGCGCACTTTCGGTTTACTAATTTTCTGGAAACTCGGAATTTTAGCCATCTATTTATTTCTAATCAATTTTGTTTAGATGATAGAATTGTATAATCAACTAAGGTAGCACTTTAGAGAAAAATATAACCCCACCCCTCCACCAACAATAGGCCCCTTAAATGAATTTTACCGGAGAAATATTTCAAATAAATATTGTAGCACTTCATGTATGTATAGTTAATATAATAAGTTTAAAGAAAATCATTGCAGACTTTTATGAGAAAATAGCAGAAAACTGAAAACTACTTTCAGTAAAGCACACTTCCGATCATCTGATTTTCTTCAAACTAGGAATTTCAACAACGTATTTAATTCTAATTAATATTATTTAGATGATAGAATTATATAATAAACTGAAATAGCACTTCAGGCGAAAACCTAAACACCATCCACTAGCAAAAGCCCATTTAATTGTGTTTACCCGAAGAAATATTTCAAATAAAAGTTAGCTCTTTATATAGTTGATTAATACCAAATTTAAAGAAAATAATTTGGAGCCATTTTCGAGAAAATTGCAAAAAAGTGAAGAAAAAAAAACCATTTAGTAAATTGGTACTTCCGGTTTAGGAATTTTAACAGATAACTTACTGTCGGATCCCACCAAGTCAAGTTTGAACTTTGTGTGATTTTTTTTTTGTTTTTGACTGATGCTGTTCTTCACATACACTCATGCGCGCATTCAAACATGTATTTCCGGTTGATAACTCGTTATCGAAGATTTGACGACACGATTACAATACTTCCTCTTACTAGAGGTAAGAAAAAGTCAAAATTATCATACTTCTGTATTATTCTTTTAGAACAAACTTTACGACACCTATCCTAATAACTGATATCTAGATAGCTGACCGATTTAATTTTAAATTTGAACTACATTATTGGTCAATAAATAAAAACCATTCAGTTCTTTCTGTTTTTCACTCTCTCTCCTGTCTTATTATCGTTATTACAGTGGGTTGCAGTTAGCAACATTTTAATAATTCACGCTATACCTTTGCAATGTATTACTTAATATTTAAACTAAATCTACTAACATGCAAAGTTGAAAAAGGGAAAAGTATTTTGAAAGAAATATTTACAAAACACATTTTTTCTTTACGTGTTTAATGCTGCCTAGTGCAGTTGGTGTAGTGGTTATGAGCATGGACTAGTAAGTGGGAGGTCCCCAGTTCGAATCCCGCGTATCTGCTACATTTTATATTGGCTTCAAAAATGTTAATAGTAAAGTAGGTGTTTCCGTCCCCGTCCCGACACATAATTTGGTTGTTGGACGTTAAGCCAGCCTGAAAAAATAAGCAATTTACTTTCTTTATTACTACCTTTCTATGTGCTGAGAGCCAAATAACATTTACCTCTACCAACCCTATTTTTATGCTAAGAACAGCTATAGTTTTTTGTAATTTTAATTATAGTAAGAGAAAATAGTGTGAGTGTGTCAACACTAGATTTTATTGATGTAGTTATAATCAATGCTGAAAAGAAAAATTATCTAATTAACTTGTTGTATAACAATTTTTTATCTCTCAATCACAACAGAATTGCTTTTAGCGAGATGAATATTACTTTTGGATATAGGCAGTAATAAACATTAGGAAGAATGGGTGGTGGTATACAAAAGTCTTTTTTGTAATGTCTTTCGCAACAAAAAGCCAACTTGTCTTACTCAGTGAAAAATGGAAGGGTAATACGCTGAACTTACACGCGGATGTCTCGGCTAAAATGAAAATATTAGTCGGTTTTATAAAAAAAAAGAAAGACTGATAAAAATAAATTAGCTAGAACTTACAAAAAATGTTCTTACTCAGTCAGGACACTCTAGAGTGAATAATTAATTACAGTTGGATTCGTATTTGCTTTACACTCTCTTACTGTTCTATGGGGATCAGTTTTCGAAATTAATACCAAAGAACTACACAAAACTTCTGGCTAAGTTTTGAAATCCTCCAAATATGACAGTAGAAGTTAGATCGGGCTTGGTTAATGAAATTAAATATTGCAGCTTTTTGAAAAATATTAAAACATTTAAATATCAAAAAACCATGTTTATCCGAAGGTATGGAGTTAAACATGAAATAACGAAAGAATGGCTGCCGTAGGTGGGTTTATGTTAGTGCTAAATAAGAGCCCAGTAATATCGCTAGTGAGCATAAACTGAATAGTATCCAAGCCCAAAAGTGATGTGTGTGTGATGGATGCAAGAAATTATATCTATTTTAAATTGAAATATCAAAATTAGGAAGAAAAATGCGAGCTTCTTGACAAAAGGGTACACGCAGGTAGAAGAGTACAGTTACTGGAAAAGTTCATGAACCTTGTTAGCTAGCCCTTCTTCTCACAGGGGAAGAGTTGAAATAACAATTAGAAGACATTCCTTCAATATACAGTTTTTTTTTTATAGACACCAAGGAGAACACATCAGAACTGTGCCAATTTAAGTTATAACATAAGAGTTTATTCCAATTAATTTCAGTATAATTATAAGCATATTATTGTGATATTTTAAAGTAACTTAATTTCACTTAGAGAATAATCTATTTTAAAAACAGTGTGATCTCTTAATTATTTCTAATACTTCACTCTTAAACATATATACTTACAAGCCCTTATACAAAACCGCTCACGCCACAATCTACTACACTACAATAAAAACATCACCCAATAACATTTCATGGGCTTCTGAATACTAGATACTGGAATGAGATCATGAGTTATCCAGCTCTGATGTGGGAAAGGTGAGTGTTTGGAAAGAATTTTTTGCCATAATAGGTATGCACTATATATTTGTTGCCGAGGTGATGACGAATAAATTGTGACGGATATTTGTTACGATTTGAGTGGCTGGGCCACCCACAGATAAATGTATGAATTAGCTGCAGGGGATAATCGATGAGGAAGATAGAAGAAACTATCGCTTTGGCAGAACTAGGAGGAGATGTTTTGGATTGCATTAGACAGGAAGGCTTCCATTAAAATTTCGAAATTCATATAAGGTATTAATTACTTATTTAAACTGTAAGAGATTTTTTACTTTCCCCTACAGCTATAAAGATAGAAGGAAATACTACAATCGTGTCAAATTTTCGATACTATGTATTCACCGGAAATACATATATTGAGGTTCTGTGAGCCCGAGAAAAAGTGTTTTTTTTTTTTTTAATAAAAGGGCTTTTAGAAACGCAACTAACTCACAAACGGAAATGACTAAAGTTCATAAAAACTTGATATCTATTTACGTGGTACCAGTGAATGCGTCAGAAAACTATCCAATTCGAAAATACCATATGAATTTTTCATTTATTCCCCAATCCGCTCAATTTTATTGAAACTTGGTTATCGATTTCCTTTATAATTTAGTTAGTACATATATAAATAACATTTTTAAAAAAAAAATAATTCCTTGAGCAGTAAGAGAAAGTAAAAAAAAGTAAAAAGTCACCTACAATTAATTTAGGAGTACTTAGTGTTCAGTCACAGTGACTGAACACAACTATGTTATATACAGCCTTCAGTGAACTCGTACTACAGTATTATAACTGTTATTTTTTTATTTATCATCATTAACTAATTAGCGAAATTTTTACTTTCTCTCTTAATAAAACATAAAGCCGAAATATTGTAAACAAAATTTTTTACGATTTCCTTTTTTTATTACTTCCTCTTACTCCTTAGTAACAGGAAGTATTGTAATTGTGTCAAATTTTCAATATCGAGTTTCACCGGAAATATCCGTTTTGAGGTACGCTGAGTCCAAAAAAGTGGTTTTTAGGAAATGGTGTGTGTGTGTGTCTATGTGAACAGTATAGCTCAAAATCGACAAACCGCAGAAAATTCAAACTTGATATTCCGTTAGGGTATCACCATGGGATCTGACTGTACGTTATCTGTCAAAATTCCTGAACCGGAAGTACCACTTTACTAGTTCTTCTATTTTGTATTACTTTTTTGCGTTTTTATCAAAAATGCTCCAATGATTTTTCACAAACTTGGTATATCAGCTACACACACAACCAGCTACAATTTTTATTTGAAACATTTCTCTGGGAAAATTCATTTGAGGGCGAGGTTTTTGGGGGAGAGGAGGGGTTAGGTTTTCATCTAAAGTGCTATTTTAGTTTATTAGACAATTCTGCCATATAAATAATGTTAATTAGAATTGAATAAATTGTTGAAATTCCGAGTTTGAAATAAATCGGATAACCGAAAGTGCGTTTACTTTACCACTTTACTAAATGATTTTTTCGCGAATTTCTCAAAAATGGCTCTGACGATTTTCTTGAAACGTATTATATCAACTAAACATACAAAGATCTACAACTTTTATTTAAAACATTTCTTGGGAAAATTCATTTAAGGGCACTTTTAGGGAGGGGTGGTGGGTTATGTTTTTCTCTAAAAGTGCTATCATAGTTGATTATACAATTCATCATTCACCACACACTTACATCGAAATAAATAGATGGCTTAAAATTCCGAGTTTCAAGGAAATTCATAAACCGGAAGTGAGCCTTTTACTGAACAGTTTTTTTTTTCAGTTTTCGACAAATTTCATCAAATTTGGTAAGCAAAAACTATGAAATTTGTCAATTATAATTTTGAGAACTGGAGTAAGAGAAAGTTGTGTGAGTGTTTCACACCAGATTTTTTTTTTTACAAGAAATATTCTTGTATGTTTATTTAAAAAAAAATCAATTTAGTTTTAATTATGATTTCAAAAATACAAGTATTTTTTACTTCCTCTTACTCCTAGTAAGAGGACGTATTGATTGCGATTGTGCCAGATTTTTGGCATCGAGTTTTCACCGGAAATACATATTTTGGGATCTTTTGAAAACTAAAAAAAGAATCTGAATATGAATTTTACTTATTTGTCCTAAGATAAATATAAAGGTGGTGGATTGATTACCAATCTTATAATCTTTACAGGTAGAGAGACGTGTGCCCAGAAGAGAGAGCTTTAAAAACAATGAATCAACTCTATATAAAATTTGAAATTAACGCCACAAATTCCCACACAACTATTAAAAAAAATCTGGTGTGATACACTCACACAGCTTTCTCTTGTTCCAGTTTTCAAAATTGTGATTGACAAATTTTATAGTTAGTATACGAAAATTTAATGAAATTTGTCGGTGTTTTTATGGAGAAAATCTTAAAAATTGAAAATATTGTTCGATAAAAACGCACTTCCGGTCATCCGATTTTTTTCAAACTCGTAATTTCAACAACATATTCAATTCTAATTGGCATTATTTAGATAATAGAATTATGTAATTAGTTTAGAACACCCGTAACCCCAACTCTCCCCCAAAAGTACCCTTAAATGAATTTTCTCGGAGAAATATTACAAATAAAAGTTGTAGCTTTTTGCATGTGTAGTTGATATACCAAGTTTGATGAAAATCGTTAGAGCCATTTTTGAGAAAATCGCAAAAAAGTAAAAACATTACTCAGTAAAGTGGCATTTCCGGTTGAGGAATTTTGACAGATGACTTACTGTCGGATCCTATGATATATATACATAAACGGAATATCGAGTTTGAACTTTCTACGATTTTTTGTTATGGAGCTATGCTGCTTACATACATATATACACACACACACACACACACACACACACACAAACACATACACACACACATACACAACACACACACACACTATTTTCTAAAAACCACTTTTTTGACTCAGGCGACTTCAAAACGGATATTTCTGGTGAAAACTCGATATCAAAAATTTTACACGATTACAGTACTTCCTCTTACTAGGAGTAACAGGAAGTAACAATTGTATTTTGAAAAATGTTTCAAATAAAAACTTATACATTTTTAAAGCATACCAAGTTTAAAGGAAATCGATTCCAGTTGTTTTCTAGAAAATCCCCCCCCACTCAAAAACCTATTCTATAAAGCGATACTTCCGGTTAATCGAATTTCATCAAAATTAGAATTTCTATCAATACTTCCCCAATCTATATATTAATATTATCTAGATGGTGAAACCATTCATATAGTGAAGATAGTAATGATTTTCGACCGTTTCAATTATAGTTGCAGGAGATCATTCAGGAGCAGTCAATAAAAATACACTTTTTTTTTTAAGATTATCCGACGTTTCATCAAATTTATTGTCTTCTTCAGGGATAAAAATAAAAAGCGATTAACAAGGATTGCACATTTGTATATACACACTACACAAACCTTGCAAAAAAAAGTTATTGAAACGTGGTAATGAACTACATCATAACAATGAAGGTAAATAGTGACTTTACTACCTACTTACCTTCATTTGGGATGATGTAGTTCATTTATTATGTTTCAATAAATCTTTTTTTTGCAAGGTTTGTTTAGCTTTGCTGTTTTGTTTATTATGTTTTTACTGTGAAAATTATGTGTAATTCCTGTTACTCGCTTTTTATTTTTATCCCTGAAGAAGAAGACAATAAATTTGTCGAAACGTCGGATAATCTTAAAAAAAGTGTATTTTTATTGATTGCTTCTCACGATCTCCTGCAACTATTATACTGAAGTAGTATTTTATAGGAAAGCATAACGCTACTGTTTGATCCCAGGGAAAATGATTCAAATAAAAGTGATAGGTATTTATGTATGTCGATAAGTATACGAAGTTTAAAAAAAAAATTGTTGGTGCTGTTTTTGAGAAAACCACGGAAACTGAACAAAAAAAAATTAAAAAAACATTCAGAAAGTCACACTTCCGTTTCATGGCGTTTGCCCTAAAACTTGCGTGTCTGATGCGGTGATAGAACCTAAGGACGGAATACGAAGTTTGAACTTCCTGCAACTTTTCGTTTTTGAGAAATTCTGTTAATACACACACACACACACACATATACGAGTATATATATACATCAGAAAACCTCGAAAAAACTGAAAAGTTCCATTCACTAAAGGAGATTTTGTCTTAAACCTTATTATCAGGTACGTTGGTGGAATTTAAATGAAATCTCAAGTTCGATCTTTCTACAATTTTCCGTATTTTGGGTTATGCTGACCATATACAGATAGACAGAAAGGCAGACCACACAAAAAACCAGATTCTAAAAACCAATTTTCCGTACTCAGGAGACCTCAAAACTGTAAATCGATAAAAAACTGTAAATCGAAAATTTGACAAGAACACAATAATTCCTCTTAACATCAGCAGAGAATGTAAAAAAAAAAAAATAAAAAAAAAATCGATTGAAAAAACAGTCATTTGACTTTCTATTACAAAGTATTACAATTACAAATACAAATTTTATTGTTACTTCACGTTCCTAGGCCCTTTCCTAGTGTTGCCTTACTCTAGTAATCCAGTTAAGTTCTCCAATAGTTCCTGTCCATCTAAACCCCCCAATCCATCAGCCCTTTAACCAAGCATTTCTTCTACTATATCATACTGCCCATTGCCCGAAGGGATTTCTTCTTTTTCTGCCGCATTTAATGGTACTATACGATCATCGGTCCTGCTCCATTTTGTACATGGCCAAATCAATTGACCAAAAGTTTAATGAACAGTTTTTTCAATTAAGACATATATATTAAGAAAGTCATGTGAGTGTTTCACACCAGATTTAGGGGGGATCGCTATAGTGTTAAAAAGATTGAAGCACTGTATCTAAGTCTCCTAATCTGTATAATCTGGAACTATTTATCAATATACTAAACATGATTCATGGATTCATTGCTAAATTCTATCAAGTACAAAATTTCATGTTGAAGACAAGAAGGACATTGTGAATGAAATGTCCGGGTGCAATAATGTTACTGAAAAGGTGAGAATGTAACCTTAAATAATTCATCATCAACTACAGTGTTCATTGTCAACACAGCTAATTCAAGGATCCTATAGTTACTTCGACCACTTTTATATGATTACTAGTGAACTCTATTGAATAATTAACCAAACATTGGCCTTATACAGTTCATGAATACAGTACATTAATCATAGTCAATTAATCATTAGTACTATTACTTCTTCGGTGAAGATAAATAATTACAAAAATAATATGATTCTTCTTCTTTTTTTCAAGACCTTGAAGAATATAATAGAAGAAATAAGATTGGAAAGGGTTTATCAAGATTTATATATATATATATATATATATTAGTTTTATATAATAGTGAATAATTATGCACCATTTGCTCATTCACCGCGACTTTGATATAGATGCTTGTTTTTATAAACTCAATTTAAAGCCGGTCAGCCATACTTTTCCAAATGCACATTTCCAAAAATCGATTTAACTTATCTTTCATTGTTCAAATGTCATATTTTCTTCAACACGAAATTATAAATGCTGTATCTTAAGTTGATTATGTAAAAGTTTTATCTGAATTTGTAAACTATATTGTATGGCAGTGCCATGTGTAGCCTCAGCAAAACTTAATAGCAGTTTGAAAGTAAAGTTTAACTCTTAGTTTGACTAGAAATCCCGAAAATCAATCTTCCCCGGTAAATTGTTTCATATAAAAGTGATAGTAGTTTATTGTACGTAAGTAGTTTATATTTCAAGTATAAAGAAAACCAAATTGTAGCAATTGTTGGCCGCTAGAAATGATCAGATGTATCTATTAGTTGGCTTATCGGCCAGGGGATATCCAAGAAAACACCAAATAATTTTTAAGTGTTTTTTATTTGAAACCCGACGTTTTGGCAAACATTGTTTACCTTCTTCAGGGGCTAGCTATACAGAAAAAATATACAAATAAGAATATAGCCTAGCATAAACAAAACAATAAACAGAACAATAGACATAAAACAATAGTATAATAAAAATAAAAAGTAGTAATAGTAAGATAACTCAACAAAAAACCAAGGTAATTACACAGATACATAATTTATAGAGAGATTATAGCAAAGATACAGACCTTAAAGTGAGAGAAGTTTGGAAGTCTTGTCACATGTTTGATTATGTCTGTAGTTATGAGTGTATGAAGTATTTGGCGTTTTCTTGGATACCTCCTGGCCGACAAGCCAACTAATAGATACATCTGAAATAAAATCGTTGGAGCTGTTTTTTGAACCTCCCCCCCCAAATTCAGAAACCTGATCTGAAAATACGTACACCGATATTCGTAAAATATGAGTTAACCAATATACGCTAGTAATATATTAATGTATACATAATATGTCATACAATATATTTAATGTATATTTAATGTACTTCCGCTTATAATGGCCATCAATCAATTTCCCCCGCAATTCTCTTAAAATCAATTTTCCCGGAAAAATGTGTAAAATAAAAGAATATTCTTTTTTATCGTAGTTTATTTTTTATTTTTTTAAAGGGGATTATGCATTGCGACTTGAAAGATCTATGCGCCTCCTGGAGCCTACTCAATGCATTTCCGGCCTCCGGGCAGTGTTAAATAGCTACAGGCAACACTGCCCATCACCGGACAATGAGCTATAGAAGGTTCCTAGGAAGAAAAAATCTAAGAGTAAGCTGGATTCGAACCCGGGACTTACGCGTTGCTAGTCCAGCACGCTACCACTGAGCTAATCCCTTCTCTTTCTTTAGTTGGTAGCTAGTTTACTGTGATTAAGGAAAATCTTTGGAAACAGTTTTCGTGATAATCGTGGAAAAGTGAATATCATTATTTTGTAACCGCACTTCCGATTAACCAATTTTCTTCTTTATATTTTTATTTTAAACATATTTAATTATTCCCTCCGTTATGTTACTTTTAAAATAGTACTTTAGAAGGAAGGAATGAGATCATCGCTACCCCCCCTTCAACCAATTTTCTTAGAAAATTACTGTACTGAAAAGGAAATACATTAGTGTGTAGATAGATTTACAAAGTTTGAAGAAAATCGTTTGAACTTTCGTGAAGATCGTGAAGAAAAGCTAAAATAAACAATCGGAATATTTCAACTTTAAGCTTCCTGTTTTTTTTTTTAAATCTTCCCTCGCTCTCACACTTTCCCTTTTTTTCATAAATTAGTTAATCCAGGTATGAAAACAAAGTAATTTTCATAGCATAATCTAGAAGAAAATATAAAATTTATTCTATTTAATTATACGTTATATTTAATTAACTAAAAAAAATAAGTCTATTTTATTTGTATGAAAAAACTTGATACAAGTTTCATCGTTAATATTATATTTACATTTTCTTATACAATATTAACTCCTGGGAAAATCCTATATTTAATGGCAGTTAGTAGCATTTCTACTTACACACGTACAATTTACAATATTATATATTTTTAAATAAATGTTGCATCATTTAAACAGAAGGTCATAAACAGATTAGTCAATAAAATGATATTATTGAAAACAGGAATACCTAAATGATTCCCATGTTGACTAATAAAAGTTTTATAACAAAGCTATAAATTTTCCTATAACTTTCTCTTATATTGTAAGAGTAAGTACGACTACTTGGGACAAATTTTCGAACTTGGGTTTTCCCCGGAAATATGTGTTTTTATTTTTAACTAAAAACAATAGAATTTAGTCAACAAGTCATAAAATAATGAAAGTTTATTAATAAAAAAAATGTAGGATATATAATTAATATATTAGCCGACAAACATCGCTAAGTTAATTTTCATTTTTCATTTTTCTAAATTTTCATTTTTTTTTTTTTCTAAATTTAAGGCGCGTCAACATCTATGGTTATTGGTGTCCGGAGCCTTCTCAGTGCACTACCCGCCTCCGGAGAGTGTTCTCTCGCTATAGACAACACTGTCCATCACCGAACAGTGAGCCGTAGAGGCTCCTAGGAAGAAAAAAATCTAAGGGCATCAGTGGATTCGAATCCGGGACTTCCATGTGAGAATCCAAAGCGCTACAAGCGAGCTAATCCTTTCCCTAATTTAAATTTGATACTAGAAACAATGTATGGATAATATAAAGAGGAGCTTAGGCCCCTCAAAATATTAAATATTTATAACTGTTGATATCAGTTATTATTTCTTTGTAAGTAATAAATAACTAAGTCTAGGAATGAAACTATTAGAAATGTAATGGATTTAAAAGAAAAGCTCCTAAATATAATAGAAAAGCAGAGTATATTATGAAGAAATTTGGTGAAGATCGGTCAAGAAAGAAACATTCAATTATGCCAACGTTTCGAGAGAGTTCCCTTTCTTTATCAAGGCTTTAATCTAAAAAACAATACAATGAGGAACCATAATAAAAAAAAAAATTGTTAAAACAATTATATTGAAGTTATATATAGATAGTCATTTTTATTTAGGCAGTCGAATTCATGTTTGTACCTCCTGTTTTTTTTAAGTATTGTGTAGTTTGACCAACATAAGCAGCTGGACATTGTGTACAGTATATCTGGTAAACGAGGTCTGATTGTAATTTGTTGGGAGTAGGGTCTTTTAAGTTTGCTGTATAACTTGTTAATAGTGTTAGTACATTTGTGGGCGAAATTATATTAGAGTGTCTGAAAATTTTAGAGATTATCTCTGATAGTTCGTTCGTATATATATGAATGAAATGTATTTAGGAGGTTGGTCAACAGAAATATGAGGAGAATGAGTTAAGTTGTTATTGTAATGTAAATTAGTGAAAGTCTTTTTTTTATTGTCCTGATGAAATTTGGGATGACTAAGGGAAAACTCGCGTCTAGCAAAAGCTTTAAGAAAATTGATTTTTTGGGAATATAGGTGTTGGGATGTGAAATGAAGGTGACGGTCGGAGCGTATGTTTTTTGAGTGTCAGTTAGTAATAAGAGTATTTTTAAGAGTATTTTCTCGACGCATATAATGGTTAAGTCGAGAAACTTAATAGTATTGTTGTCTGCTAGTTCGTAAGTAAAATATAGACGAGGATGGAAAGAATTAAATATGTCAAGAATTGTGTGTTTTTGGTCAGACCGTATTGCTGTTAGGCAGTCATCTACATATTTGTAAAAGAAGGACAATTTAAAAGGAAGTTTGGGAATGGATTTTTCTATTAAGTCATTCATGATAATATCAGCAAGAATTGGTCCTAAGATATATAACCAATTTTATAAACAGATTTTCTATATGTAAGTTCAATATTATTGTTTTAACATTTTTTTTTTTTTTTGTTAATGTTATTATTCTGTATTTTACAATATATTAATGCATTGTGGTTCCTCATTGTATGTTTTTTATTTAGATTAAAGCCTTGATAAAAACATGAAACTCTCTCGAAACGTTGGCATAATTGAATGTTTCTTTCTTGATCGATTCTCACCAAATTTCTTCATAATATAATTCATCAACAGTCAACAAATACTTTTATACTAGAAAAGCAGAGGTTATGTTGGTTTAGGCCATGTGAAGAGAATGACAACCTAAAGAGGTTCTATGAAATCGGGTTTTTATCGGAAATACATACTTTAAGGTACACTGAGGAAATTATTTTTTTAGGAATTGGTCTCTCTCTCTCTGCGTATGTATTTGTCTGTAAGTATGTTTGTATGTTATGTATGGTTAGGCATAACTCAAAAACGTAAAAAAATCACAGAATGTTCAAACTTTATATTTCGTCCAAGTGCTAGCAGGTTCTTTGTTCACGTTAGGTGAACCATAAAAGTACCACTTTACTAAATGAATTTTTAGTTTTATGCGATTTTCTTCGAAAACTGATCTAACGACATCTTTTAAAATTTATATATAAATACGGTGACCATATTTCTGGATATTGAAAATGGGTAACCTTTTGGTAACTTTATTTTCAAAAGTGGCCTAAGTGCATACTCATAAGGCGTAAGCATAATTAAAACCAAACATATTTCTTGATTTTTACGGTTACCCCGCCCAGTGCAAAGGCAATAATAATACAGAGTTAATTCTCAGTAATAACTCTCAGTAAAATTAAAATATAAATCTAATGAGTTCGATATTTTTACTTTATTGTACAAACTTTTTCCATTAGTCGGACAATGTGATATTTTGATCGCTGATCCGGGACGTATGTTTACCGTATATATCAACAACATACATTTAAAATCTATCACTATTTGAAAAATTTTTCTGGGAAAATTCATTTCAGGGAGTTTCAGGGATAGGCCTCTCCCTTTTCAGTATATTATACGATTGTAACATCTGTATAATATTAATAAGAATTAACTGTGTTGACCAAATTCTAAGTTTTTGAAATAAATCAGTTGATCAGAAGTTTATGGAACGGTTTTTTCATTATTAAGGTTTATTCAGTAATATGGTTTATATATTAAGAAAGTCATATGAGTGTTTCACACCAGATTTGGGGGGATCACTATAGTGTTAAAAAGATTGAAGCACTGTATTTAAGTCTCCTAATCTGTACAATCTGGAACTATTTGTAGGTTAAATTATCAATATACTAATCATGATTCATTGCTAAATTCTATCAAGTACAAAATTTCATGTTGAAGATAAGAAGGACATTGTGAATGAAATGTCCGGGTGCAATAATGTTACTGAAAAGATGAGAATGTAACCTTAAATAAATTCATCACCAACTATAGTGTTCATTGTCAACAGAACTAATTCAAGGATCCTATCTTTACTTCGACCACTTTTATATGATTACTAGTGAACTCTATTGAATAATTAACCAAACATTGGCCTTATACAGTTCATGAATACAGTACATCAATCATAGTCAATTAATCATTAGTACTATTACTTCTTTGGTGAGGATAAATAATTACAAAAATAATACGATTCTTCTTTTTTTTAAGACCTTGAAGAATATAATAGAAGAAATAAGATTGGAAAGTGTTTATCAATCATTAGGAAAATGATTTGTATTTATTGTTGTTAAAAGCTACAACTATTGGAACATTTACGAAAAGGTTATGGTAGAATTAATTTTCTCTTCTATAATTGTATACGAAGATAGTTTTATTATATTATATATATATGTTTATAGTAGTGAATAATAATTACAAACAGCTTATTAGAATATTATTTAATTCATCATTAAAAATAGTTTTTAAGACTTCAATTTAAAAAAGAAAAAAAATCTTTTACAAAAGAGAATCTCCATCAAATAACAAGGATCTTTACCTTCAGCACAGGGTCAGCAAGTTATTAGCCGTTCATGAGTAATATGATTTTTTGTATTATTATTTTTCTAAATAAAAATATAAAAAGAATCGTCTAATACTAATTTATTATTAGATACAATTGTAATTAACTATGATCATAAAACATGAAGTTGGGAATGTAAGTTTTGATTTATATAAGTTTTGATTCATATTTTTAAATATATAGGAGATCAATTTTTTTTTATTATTCAGTCGCCTACGTTTTCTTACAATAGATAGCATTTTTATTTCTTTGTTTAATAAAAAAACATATTAGAATGTCCTGTTTTTTCATTTCACATTATCCAATTTTAACAATCAAAACTGAGATGCAAAATATTCTATTTTCTTTTACCATATTACATAAAGTTTTAATTGACAAATATGATCAAAGATGTTTTTTTTTTAATTTCTCTTATTTCTAGCAACAGGAAGTAATTACGATCGTGCAAAATTTTTTGAAATTGAGTTTTTACCGGAAATACATGTTTTGAGGTCCTTTGAGTATGAAAAAAATGGTTTTAGCAAATTAGTCTGTTCGTGTATGTATGAACAAAATATCTCAAAACAAAACAAAAATTAGCATAAAATGCTTGAAAAAATTGTTTAAAAAAAATAATACAGTCCCCACCTCTAAAAATCACAATTGTATTAATGCAATCTAAAAATAAATATGCCAAATTGAATTTAATATTCAGGAAGTTTACAATGGTTCTGCTTAATGAAAAGAACAGGAGGAAGTTAGGACATTATTCGAGCGTTTAGAATTGTTTTCTATATGAATTACACATACATATACATATATTCCTTTCAACATTAATTTTATATTAAAGAAATTTTAATAAATTAAAATATAAATTTCTAATTATTGTAAAATTTCACGCTCGTTTTTGTAAATATATCTTCTGTACTAATATTCTTTCCGGTACATGATTAATTGGAAGTATTTAATTATTTGAGATGGTTCTTTCTTTATTAATAAATTATCATTTTTTTTTCTCTCTCTCTCTCTATTCATTTATTTTATTTTATTTTAATATATTATAATTTTAATTTGATTAAAATAATTTGAACATGAGTTATCTGTAACTTTCACAAAATAATTTAATGTATTTTTTTGTGCTTGGCCTGTGCGTGCGTGCGTGTGCGTGGATGATCAGCATAACTCAAAAATGTAAAATCACAGATTTTCCAAGGGACCTGACAATTAGGTCAAAATTGGTTGACCGGATGTAGAACTTTATTGAATAGATTTTTCAGTTTCAAACACATGATTTCAAACATTTTTCAGGGAAATTCATTTAAGGGGTATTCTAGGGGGATGGGGAACGATAGGCTTTCCTCTACTCGAGCCATTTCAATAATACGATTCTATCATCTACATATTATATTAATAAGAAATTGAATTTAAGACATAAATTTTTGAAGAAAATCGGTTTACCGGAAGTGCGACTGTTATATTTAATTACGGATATAAGTAGATAATACCCGTATAAATAAATAATAAATTATAAAACTAAACTACGTAAATTGCGGTAAGAGAAAGTTGATTAAGTGTTTCACATCAGATTTTTTCTTTTTTAATTTGATATAAGAATGGTACGTTTAGAATGGCATAACTCAAACAGAATACATTCCATGTCTTGTGTTTTATTTACGTAAAAATCCACAAAAGATGGAAAGCGAGGCGGGCATAGTTCGAAGTGTAAACAAATTAAATAGGTACATTATGCTAGCCGAGGCATTTGGATTGGAACAAAAGAGAATGGATAACAAAGAGAATATGGGAAAGTGAAAGCTGTTGTTGTTTAGCAGGATGAAAAGTCCAAAACTAAAATAGCTGGACTATGATCAACGATGCGTTAATCTTATTAATTTCCCATAACTGGAGAGAATGCCACAATAAATAAAGGAACTTAGAAAAGAATGATTGAGCAGATGAAGATTTATTAGGGTTTTTTTAGAGCCAGTAAGATAAATATCTTATTCTTAATGGATCCAAGACATTGTATCACTTACGGTTGCGTCAAATTTTTGAAACTGCAAAATTTCTAAAGGAAACATAAGTTTTGAAGTCCACTGAATAGGAAAGAAATGCTTTCAATGAAATACATTGTTGGACAATACACGAGTACCTTCCGGTAAGGATTTGACACCTATGTTTCGGTCACAATAATTCCAATTGGATGTGCGACTTAACAAAAATGATGATTTTTATTTTCTTACTCCAGTTAAAAGGAAATATTACGGAACCGGCAAATTTTTCGATATTGAGTTTCGCACCGAAAATACATGTTTTGAGGAATCCTGAATCTGAAAAAGTTGTTTTTTTTTTGTTTTTTTTTTTAGAAAATGGTTTGTGCGTGTGTTTGTGTTTGTTTGTATATATGAACAGCATTGCCTAAAAGTGAAAAATCACAGAAAGTTCAAACGTGACATATCGTTTGAGTATCACACATAATTTAAAAATAATGTTAGGGAAAGGATTAGCAAAGTGGTAGCGCGCTGGACTAGCAACGCGGAGGTCGCGGGTTCTAATTCCAACAGGACGGGATTGTAGCACTTAAATTTTTTCTTTCTAGGAACCAATACAGCCTACTGTCTGGTGAGGGACAGTGTTGCCAATGTCCGGAGGCTGGCAGTGTACTGAGAAGGCTCCGGGCGCAAATGACCATGATGCTGACGCGCCTTAAATTAAAAAAAATCTGTTGTGAAACACTCACACGACTTTATCATACTGCGAAAAGCAAATTTTCTTCACAATTTCAATTCTTATTAGTGCTTAAAACCGTCGACATTTTTATGAAGAAAATCACAAAAAACTGAAAAACCTATTCAATAAAGTCGCCTACTTCCGGTCAACCGATTTTCTTCAAACTGGGAATTTTGGCAACTTATATAATTCTAATTAATATTATTTATTGACCGAATTGTATAGCTTTAGTTGGAAGAATAGTATAGGCACTTTATTCCATCGGGTTGATGCTTTTGCCCGAAATCTTCGTGCGTGCGATGTAGTAGTACCTTAACGGAATACCAAGTTTGAGCTTCCTATAACTTTTCCTTTTTGAGATATTCTTTTCACACACATATACACACACACACATAGATAATTTCTAAAAATCATTTTTTTCGAACTCAAGGGACCTCAAAAGAGTATTTCTGGTGAAAACTCAATTTCGAAAATCTGGTATGATCGCAATACTTCCTCTTATTATTATTAGTAAGAGAAAGTAAAAAAAATGTTTTTAAATATAAGTAATTATCACCTGGTTTCAAATATATTGGAATAATCACATGTATGTTTTGTTTTATTACGGTTTAACTACTTATAAAGGGAAGGGAATAGCTAAGTGGTTAGCGTAGACTCCCGTGCGGAGGACCCCGGAGAGAGTCTAGCCCTTAGATTTTTTTCTTCCTACGAGCCTCTCTACAGCTCACTGTCCGGTGATGGGCAGAGTTGTCTATAACGAGAGAACACTGTCCGGAGGCCGGCAGTGCACTGAGAAGGCTCCGCGTGCCAATGACCATAGATGTTGACGCGCCTTAAATTAAAAAAAAAAAACTACTTAATAAAGAAAATGCTTATTGTTTTAGAGCTTGTTATTAATAGTGTAGGATGTGGGAGAAATTGTGTTGGCTGCCGCTAGAGGGCAGAGGCAGAGAGGTTACAGAGACAGTCAGCTTAGGTTTCCTAAAGACGCCCCTACACGGTCAATAATATTGTCAATATTGGTATTGACAATATAACCATCAATACTCGTGCTAACCGGTCTCAATACTACATTACCTTACACGCTTACACGATCAATATTATTGTCAATATTTTTGTCAGGAGAGTGAATCTACGTGGTTTTACTCGGTTTTTTGCTGGTTTTTTTCCCTTCCAAAAAATGAATAATCGTACAAAAGCTTGCGTTGCTATTATTTTAGCGTTTGGCACTACTCGTCAAGTGAAACGCAAACATTGGATGAAAGAATGGTTGAAGAAGAGAGATGAATATTCTCATTTAGTACTTTTGAAGGAAATCAGCCTTTGCGATGTTGAAGATTTCAAGAACTACTTTCGAATGGATGAACCTATCTTTAACAAACTGTTACAGATGGTTGAACCATTTTTGAGAAGACAGGACAGAAATATGAGAGAAAGTATAAGCGTTAGGGAAAGATTAGCCTTAACCCTGTGGTATTTGGCCACAGGAAGAAATTTTGAAGAAAATCTCAGTAATAATTTCCCCAACAACTATCAGCAAAGCTGTAATAGAAACTTGTGAAACCTTTATATATGTCCTACAAGACTTTGAAAAAATTACAATCACCTTTAAAAAATGTATGATTGAAGTTTTATTTTTAATACACAAATCTTTCCAAAGTACCTTTGTAAGGTATTGTATCACTGTTGTTGAGAGGTTAGTTTCAACGTTATATGAAACTACTAAACTGGAGTATTGATGGAAATATTGACGCCGCCCCTTCACGGTCAATATTATTGTCAATATCCCCTTCAATTCTCAGTATTGATACACGAAAATCAGAAAAATCTGGATTTCATCAATACTCTTCTCAATACCGACCGTCAATACAATTTTTTTCATCTTACACGGTCAATATTATTGTCAATACGCTAAGGTATTGTCAATATTATTGACCGTTAGAGGCTGCTTAAATGTGTGTAAGTTCTAAGTGGTTACATGTTGTTAACATGTAAAAAGGTGATTACTATTATATAGTCGTTTATTATTAATTACTTTAAAAGAAAGATCGATCTTGTGTTTTATGTTTTGTATAATTACATTAAAGTGAAACAATCACGTGTGAAAGAAAATAAATAAAATAACTTTATTCTTAGACAAGACTTGTTGGTTATATGCCAATAGTTTATCTTACAGAATTAAATGTATTGAAACAAATTCAAGTTTTGAAGATCATGAGTAGGAAATGGGTTTGTCAGTTTGTCGTAAATTCCAAGAAAGTGGCTCTAAAGATTTTAACTTTGTATAAAAACTACACAGACATACACAATACATAATTCCAACTAATTTTTTTATTTGAAACATTTCTTTCGGAAAAAAAAAATTGATTTTAGGATTTTTCAGAGAACTCAGACATTACGGTTTCCATTTTTTTGTGTTATCAGTATAACAACGGTTGATAGGAGTTAAGGAGCATTAAACATTTAATGAAAATTTCAACTTATTATGACTTTGTAAAACAGAACTGTGAGATATGCTGTAAGAGAAAGTGTTTTTCATTAGTTTGTTTTTTTTTTTTTTGCATTAGCTGAAGCCTTTAAACCAAAAAAGATCTAAAAACCTGTTATTCGTTGATGCAAGTAACACATAAATCACAATCAGGGAGCCTGAAAACATGTATATCTGTTAGAAAATCTTCTACACAAAATAAGAGGAGATTGTAAATATACCTTTCACATCCGCAAGAAAAATTGCCAAACATATCCAACATAAATATCTCTAATTACAACATCCGGTTTCAGCATCAACAACACGAGTACCTCATATTTATGCTTATATATGATGACCTTCTGTATTTATTTACTAACATCTTAACTTATTGCAGTGTAGAGGTATATTTTTACTAACAACTAAAAAAAAAAAAAAAAAAAACCTGGTATGAAACACTCACACAATTTTCTCTTACTCCAGTACTCAAAATTATAATTGACAAATTTTATAGTTAGCATACCAAATTTAATGAAATTCGTCGAAAACTGAAAAAAATCGTTCATTAAAAGCGTACTTCCGGTTTACTAATTTTCTTGAAACTCGGAATTTTGTCAATCTATTTATTTCTAATTAATTTTGTTTGGATGATAGAATTGTATAATCAACTATAATGATAGTTAAGGAGAAAACCTAACCCCACCCCTCCCCCAGAAGTGCCCTTAAATGAATGTTCCCAGAGAAATGTTTCAAATAAAAGTAGTAGCTCTTTGTATTATGTGTAGTTGATGTACCAAGTTTGAAGAAAATTGTTGGAGCTATTTTTGAGAAAATCGTAAAAATGTAAAAAAAAAAAAAACTAGTAAAGTGGTACTTCCGATTGAGGAATTTTGACAGATGACCCACTGTCGGATCCTATGGTGATAACTAAACGGAGTATCAAGTTTGAACTTTCTACGATTTTTCGTTTTTGAGCTATGCTGTTCACATACATACAAACACATACACACACAAACACACATAGACCATTTGCTAAAAACCACTTTTTTTGACTCAGAGGACCTCAAAACATATAACAGGAGTAAGAGAAAGTAAAAAATACATGTACTCGTACATTAATAAATTCATTAATATCAACAAACCAATTTAAAAATGTTATTTACCATAATATATAGATAATTCACCTATATTAGCTTCGTGATGAAATTTGAGTTCGAAACTTGAGTTTTTCACCGGAAGTATATGTTTTAAAATCTCCTGAGAAAGAAAAATTTGTTTTTAGAGAATGGTCTTGTGTGTGCGTGTGTGGTAGGCGCGTTATGAACAAAATATGTCAAAAACGAAAAATCGCAGAAAGCTCTCAAACTCGATATTATTCCGTTCAGATACTACTATCCCGCATCTGACATGAAGGTTTCGTGCAAAAAAAAAAATCATCAACCGGAAGTGCCTGCAACTTGACTCTGTGTGTTCTTTTTTTTTTCCGTTTTTAAAGATTTTTCTCCAAATAAGCTACAGAGATTTTTTTTTTTTAAATTTTGTAAATTATCTGAACACATAAATATCTATCGCTTTTATTTAAAAATTTATATTGATTTTTTTGGGGGAGGGGAGCGCTATGCTACCATCTATATCTCCAGTACCACTTCAGTATAATCTACAGTTCTGCCACCTATATAATATTTTAATATACGTAAGAAGCATTAATAGAATTTCAAATTCGAAGAAAATCAGTTATTCGTAAGTATTAGGTTTTCCAAAATAGGTTTTCAAGTTTTTTTTTGGAATTTTCTCGAAAACAATTTCGATAACGATTTCTTTTAAACTTGGAACATACTAACTGCATATAATAAATAAACCTATCACTTTTCTTTGTAACTTTTTACTGAAAAAATAAAAAATCGTTTCTAGCTAGTTCTGAGGAATCGTAAGAAAAATTCAAATTCTAATGTGTTCGGTCAATATTATTAACAATATTGGGTCGTGTGAATTTTTCACATCAGATTTTATAGCCTGTTTTGTTATATCTTTATTATTGGTTAATTTAAGTATCACATTATTTACTTACTGCCTTTGAGAGACAGTTTTGCAATTGTATCAAGTTTACTAAAATAATGGTTTTAAAGGAAAAAATATTTCTATTACAAAACAAAAAATCTGGTATGCAACAATCACACAAATTTCTCATTAATAAAAAAGCCTATGGCGCAACAGCCTATTAGGGCCAAGACTTGCCAGACGGCGATTTGAATAGAGGGGGGGTGTGGTAAACACCACACGTTTTAGTTCCCACGCCGTTTAGTTCCGACCATCGCTACTTAGGGCGCTACTAACTGTAGCTTCATATCACGATTCTGGGTCACCACCGACGACTTTGCCCTCACGGGAATCGAACCCTGAATTCTCGCACAAAAGGCGAGTGAGCTAACCACTAGACCAACCCGTGAGGACACTGCTATTAATACAATTATATATAAAAGAGTAATTATTTACCTATAAAAGTATAAGTTTTCTTTAAACTTCAAATGTTTCTCATTTTTCCCTAATATATAAATAGATATAGAGATTGGGCGGGACAATAAGTACTTACCAACCCATTTAAGTAGGGAATTAAAGAGTACATGAATAACAATGAACCAACCCCCCCCCATATTGGAATTTAACGCCACAAATTGCGCAAAACTATATAAAAATTTCTTTTTTAATGTTTCAAATCAAAGAAACATATTGTGCAGATAGCAATCCATTTATAAAAGAAAATATTTGTAGTCATTTTTAAGATAATTCCAAAATTCTGTAAAGTTGCAAATCCGGTTAGCCGATCTTCTTCAAAGTAGGAAATCTTAGCAAGGCTTCTAATATACAATTAATATAAAAGAATTTGTTGACCGTTGATGAATTATGTTATGAAGAAATTTGGGTGAGGATCGGTCAAGAAAAAACATTCAGTTATGCCTACGTTTCGACAGAGTTTCCTGTTTTTATCAAGGCTTTTAATATATAGATAGTCGTGAAGATGTGGAGAAAGGATTTTTAAACTTACAAATTTATTACATCAAAGAAACATAAAAAGGAAAATTAAAAGTTACTAGTGCCTTATCTTAAATCAACTACAGAAAATGATTTGATTATTTAAGACATCCCTTTCTCTAGATGATTTAAGACAAGGCATTAGTATTATTATTATTATTATTATTATTATTCAAGGAAGGGGAGGGCAAAACCCTACGCTATCGAAAGCCTCCTGGAACAAAAGTCCAGGCACAGGTTTTACCCATCTAGTTTCACCACAGACCGAACCAATCGGACCAAAACCTTAAAAGGACATAGCTTAAGATCCTCTACGGATATCCTATTCCGGCCGAAGATCTTAAACCTAATCTCCTCACAGCCCAAACAATCCTTCATTAGATGCATGGGTGTTTCCTCCTCCGTCTCACAAACTCTACAAAAAGGGTCAGGCGTGAGCCCCATTGTATTGAGATGTCTCCTTAAGCCACAATGCCCAGTAAGGAAGCCAACCAGATACCTGAGAGAGGTCCGTGAAAGACATCGGATCCAGCTACTCAAAGCTCCGTCTGGACCCCCAACGAGCATCTTAGACTGCCGACAACCCACTGCACTCATCCATAAGGATGAGTGCTTTGAGGTCATCCACGTGTGGAAGCCTGACAAACATGTGCCAGAAGACACACTAACAGCGGGCTCAGGACCAATGAAACGGAGAGTGGCGCCTACCTATCCACCTCCTTATTCCCAAAGATTCCCATATGACCTGGAACCCAGACCAGAAGCACATCCTTCAATGAAGAAAGATCTTCCAGTATTTTAAGAACATTCCAACACCAATCTGGAAGTGAAGACACATGAGCTAAGCGCCTTCAATGCAGCCTGGCTGTCCGAAAGGCACTAGTAACTTTTAATTTTCCTTTTTATGTTTCTGCGATTTAACAAATGTGTAAGTTTAAAAATTCTTTTTCCACATCTTCACGACTATCTATATATTAAAGCCTTGATAAAGACAGGAAACTCTGTCGAAACGTTGGCATAACTGAATGTTTTTTCTTGACCGATCCTCACCAAATTTCTTCATAACATAATGTATATTATTATATAAATGATAGAACCTTATATTGAATTGAAATAGTACTTTAGTGAAAAGCTTTACATTGCTGCTCCCTAAAAAAAAAAATAAATTTTCCCGAGTAAATGTTTCAAATAAAAGTGATAGATAATTATGTATGTAGATAGTAAACAAAGTTTAAAGAAAATCGTGAAAAACGCATTCAGCAAAGTCGCGCGTCTGGTTGATGGAAAATTGGTCGAGACCTGATCCAGATGCTTCTGGTAGTAAATAATCATAGTTATCAATTAAAGCAAAAAGAATATTGAAATCTATTTAATACTGTCTTTTAAGAAAATATTACCTGGTAGTATTCGTGCATATGATTTTTATGTGTACATGTTTATGATTAAGAAATATTTTTGAAAGGCTAAGAAAGAATTTCCTATTCAGCAATTTCCGGTGTATAAACACCTCTAATAATAATATTATCGTAAAATTTAAGAAACAAGAAAAAATATAGAAATTTATATTTTTTTCTTTATATAAATATAACTTATTCCGATAAATTGTCAATCGAAATCATTTAATTATCAAAGGTAGAGTTAAAAGTGACAGTTTTGTCTAACAGTAGTTTATAATGTGGAAAACAATCGAGCAGAATTCAATTAAATTTAGGAGAGTGTTATTTTGATTTATTTTAATGAAATAGAAAAAAAGAAGATGTTATACAACAAGAGAAGGAAGGGATTAGCTCAGTGGTAGCGCGCTGGACTAGCACCGCGGAGATCCCGGGTTCGAATCCAGCTTGCTGTCCTTAGATTTTCTCTTCCTAGGAGCCTATACAGCTTCTTGTCCGGTGATGGACAGCGTTTTGTCTGCAGCTACAAAACACTGATCGGATGCCGGCAGTGCAATGAGAACGCTCCGGGGGGGCACAATAAGATCTTTCAGGTTACAGCTTATAACTCCTTACAAAGAAAAAAAATACAACAAGGAAACAATAAATTATCGCAGAGGCAATAAATTAATTCCCTCAAAAGGTAGTTTTTATTTTCCCCAGTTTTTGTTTATTCATCTAACATTTAACACATGAATCATTGTTTACAAGTTGTTGCAAAAAGAAAAATATAAATGATTTTACATAAAAATGACTCATTATTCTTGGAATTTGATGAAAAAATTAATCACTAGCATATTGATGCATAAAATAAGTGAAAATTACAAGAAATCATCTGTTTTAATTATTTATTTATTTATTTCCTCAAAAACTGATCATCATAATTTAGATTAATTATTAATTTGTTTATTTAATGAATTTTATCTGATCAAAATCCGATGTGTTTAGTTCAATAATAAAGATTTAATGAAGATTGAATTGTTTTACTAAACTATTTACTTTCTCTTAAGATGAAGCATTGCGATTGTATCAAAGTTTCAAAAATTAAAATTCGTAGAAAATACTGTTTTGATGTCTCCCCCCCTCCCAAAAACCTAGTGTGAAACACTCACATGACCCTCTCTTACGTCAAATTAATACAATTTAATTAAACAAAAAAAATCCCTAAAACAGTAAGTAACATTGACGATGTTTATTAGTTGGGCTGGATATAAAAAAAGGTAGTAAGATCCGCAAAAGCCCCCCCCAATAAAATCATTTTTTGGAGGCGAAAAATGTTTCAAAAAAAAGTGATAGGTTTTTTTTTCTAATTTGTACAGTGAACATTTCAAGCTTAAAGAGCCGTTTTCGAGAAAATTCCAAAAAAAAAAAACACTCTAAAACAAAATCTATTCTGCGAAGTTGCAATCCGAGTTAACTGATATGCTTAAAATTTGGATTTTTTTTATGCTTCTAATGCGTATTTAAATTTAGGTGGTAAAAAAAAAAACCATACATTGTACTGAAATGGTACTTGTCCAGTAAAGTAATTGCCTATTTTTTCAGGCGGGCTTAACGGCCAACTACCAAATTAGGTGTCGTGGACGGGGGCGGAAGCACCTACTTTACTGTTAACGTTTTTTCATACCAATATAAAATTTAGCGGTTGGTTAAACGTGGGACTCGAACTGGGGTCCTCCCACTTACAAGTCCATAACCACTACACCAACACCCGCTCCCAAATGTGTGTAGATAGTATACGAAGTTTAAATATAAAATCGTTGGAACCATTTTTGCAAAATTTCTTGGGGAAAAAAAAAAGGCGCACTTTCGGTTGATGAATTTTGTCCGAAACCTTTGTAGATGTGGTAGCAGTGTGTAGGTATTATATCAAGTTTGAGCTTCTAGTGATTTTTCGTTTTTGAGATGCTTTAAACACATGCACATACACACACGCACACAGAGACTATTCGCTACAAACTTTTCCAAAGATTTTCTATTTAACTTAGTACACAAATCTAGTATACATATTAAGAATTTTTATCTAAAGGATGCTGAAGTTATGCTGTTCCTATAAAATGCTGTTATATAGTTTATTATATTATGATTCTAACAATAATAAAATACGTATTAATTAGAATTAAATGTGTTGCTAACCGATGCATGCAATTACTTGGAGAGTAGAGACCCCACGGGTTACCACGGCTCAGTACTTCATGCATTTCGCCAGAACTGTACACAATGCAATTAAACTACATATACTCTACTCTCTACAGACAACGACAACGAGGGTGTCCGTCCCTAGTTAATTGGTGTAAGCCAAGGGAGAAGGAAGGGATTAGCTCAGTAGTAGTCGAAACTAAAGTGAGACAAATTGATCTCACTTTATGTGGAATATGGTTTTATTTGGAGTCTCTGAAGAATTCTCTAATTATTGGGAGCTAAAAGGTTATGTTTTGGATTTTATAAAAGAGAAATTGGAGCCTAATATAAATGTTACTGATTTAGATTTTGTTAGACGGCAGATGACTTCCCCAATGAGGTGTTAGAGATACGTAAAAGGTTGATGCCACAACTTAGGTTGATGCCCGGAAACAAGGGAAATTTGCAATTTTAAAATATGATAAATTAATAATTAAAGAATGATCCTCGATTCATATCAACCAAGAAATGGCAGCTATCGAATTCGCCGCCTATTGCTGTGGACATTAGTGGTAAGAGTGTTTCAACGAAACAATAAACTTGACGCTACAAGAATACGAACTAATTTAGGACAGTTGAGGTTCCGGACACTCGCTGAGTCTGCTGACAGGTCTGAGTCGGAGGGAGACATGAGAAAAGGAGAAACCAAAATTTAGCATACAATTAAAAATTCTCTGCCCAATTTGGTTTATAACATTGGCGGTCTGAAAGGGAAACAAAATAGCTTGGAATTCATAGAGTGTGTGACCCAATTTGATGTATTTTTTCTACTGGAAACGTTCATCGAAGGAAAAGATGCTGAACAGATTTGGTTGCATTATTATAAACTAAATTATTTATTATTATTATTATTATTATTATTATTACTTTTGCTGGTATAATATTTTGTTGTTATTAATAATATCATAATTATTATATGATATGAAGACAGTACATAGTATAATTGTCAAGGGAACAAATTTTATTTCGTACTTTTTTAATTTTTAGTTTTTATCTTATTTTTTATTTATTTTTTTCTTTTACATTTGTTTTAAATTTTAATTTTATTTTCTATATCGACCAAATTGAGTGACATAATTTTCATTTTGTACAGGATAAGATGTTATTTTACCTTAATTTGAAGGGTTTTTGTGTGTTTGCTTGTTTAGTTTAGGTTGAAAATAGAATAGACTCCTCAGACGGCCTCGCCCATTGAGTTTGTCTTTATATAATTGTAATAGTGACAAGAATGATTATGAGTAAATTGTGATAAAAAGAGAAAAATAATAATTCTGAGTAATTTGATTATTATGTAAGAGTTTAAAGTGTATCAATAAAGAATTATCTATCTATCTATCTATCTATCTCTCTATAGACAAGGACAAACACAGCACATAAACGAGGAACTCCGTCCCTAGTTAAATGGCATAAGGGAGAAGGAAGGGATTAGATCAGTAGTAGCGCGCTGGGCTAGCAACGCGGAGGTCCCGGGTTCGAATCCAGCTTGCTGTCCTCAGATTTTCTCTTCCTTAGGAGGCTCTACAGCTCACTGAGAAGGTTCCGGGAGGGCACAATAGGTTTTTCAGGTCGCAGTGCAATAATCACTTATAACAATCTAAAAAAAAATGTGTTGCTGAAATTCTAAGCTGAAAATCAGTTGACCGGAAGTGCGACTTCACTGAACCAGTTTTTTTTAGTTTTCTTTGCGATTTTCCATGAAGATACCAAAAGATTTACAAACTATTATAATAACACAGACCTATCACTTTTTTTCGAAACTTTTTCTGAGAAAATTCATTTATGGAGAGTTTGAGGGGGGGGGCGGCGAATTCATTTAAGATTTCAAGGCAATGAAATTCAGGACAGTAAAGTTCTATTTCTGAGTGATGTCCGAAACATTGAGATAATAGCGGAATAACAAGTTTGAACTTTTTACGACTTTTCGTGTTTGATATATTTTGTTCACATACATACACATACACACACACACAAAACACGAGATCTCATAACATATGTTTCCGGTGAACAGATTACGAAACAGCAGTAACAGAAACTAATAACCAAATATTAAAATTATTACGATTTTTCATTTCAAAAATAATTTCTGAAAAACAAAGTTTTCCCTTTTTCAGGTAATAATACCCAATTTTATTCAAAGTTAATTTTATATCCAACATCAACTATTAATATTAACAAAGTTGGAAGATGAATTCTTCATCTGATCAGATAAAAAAAAAAAAATCATGTATTTCTACATAATACATTATTAGTATTACATGACAGTACATACTGTTAAGAACCTTGTATTAAAGCCAAAACTAATTTCTTATTATTTATTGAAACTAGTTCAAGGAAAGTGGATAGTGTTTAGGTTAGAATTTCGCAAAATAATATGTATAAAATAGAATTTTTTTAATTTCCATATTGAGAAATTACTGCGCTCAGCAGCAAGATTATTTTTACATGAAATAAGATTATAAAAGACATAGATATTTTAATAATATATTATTTAGTGAAAAAAAAAAAAAATCTGGGGTGAAACATTCAGATATATACTTGGAATTTTTACTAAACAAGACCCCCAGCATCATGAGAAAAGTGGGAAGCCATAGTTGGTAGCGCACCTAGTAGGGAAGGTTGGAACTAAACGGCAAGAGAACTGTGTAAATGCATTGGCCCTTCATGGGCTGTACGCCATAGGTTTTATAAAAAACTAAAAAAAAAAAAAAAAATTAAAGTCATCCTTCCTGTTTTTGGAATTTGATTGAAACTTTTGTGCCAAATGCGGTGCGACTAAACGGAATTTCAAGTTTAAGCTTCTTAAGATTGTTCCTTTTTCTTTTTATTTATTCACACACTCACACACATACTTTTACAGTGAAAGAGAGTTCATTTGCTTAAAACAATAATTTTTACTAAATTTCGAAAGTTTATTTATTTTTCGCAATATTTATTTTTATAAGATTTTGTATGAAATTGGAATTCTTACATTAATATTAATGAATTGTTTTGCAACTTTTCACGATTGCCTTTAACCTGATATACCTAGCTGTACATAATATAAATACCTATCACTTTTATTTGAAATATGTTTCCAGAAATATCCATGAAAATGATTATATATGCAAATATTATCCAGATATACAGCCAACGTATCCCTTGTAAACTTCAGTATGAAGAGTCGGGTGGAGAAAGGCATTTTTACCACGATCATGCGGTTGGGATTTAACCATAACCTCATCAAGCCGCACCTTTATGAAATATATATAATAAGTCCCACATATTATTGCGGTAGCGGGAAGGGATGGCGATATCAATCATATAATCTTTAGCTGTAACAATTATAGGAAAAAAAAAAGAAAAGTTTTTAACCGAACTGTCCGAAAAGGAATATGTATGTATGATTTCCTGCGCAGCGTTAAAAGCATATTATTAAGAATTGTCAATAATGGGAAAGCAAGCGCTACTTTGCATATAATAACTTCATCAAAAGGAAATAAAATTATAGCGAGGATTAGCATACTTCAGTTTTGTGTACACCTCTCTCATATATTTCATACAGGCATAAAATTGTTTCAGATATTTACATGGCCAAAAGAATAAGAACGATGAGCCACATCGCTTAAGATATCCTTATTACTGGAAGGATGGAGAAGGAAGAAGTAGAAAAGGATGCAGAAGCTTTAATAAAGATCAAATAGAGACCATGTTAAATTTGAAAAGACAGGGCTGGTGTTTTTCCACCTACACAGTTTGAGGCAATTAGAAGCCCCAAATGTAGATATCAATGTCAATATGTTGGTATTGTTTCCAGTCCTCAAAAACAAAATAAAAAAAATCTGGTGTGAAACACTCACACGACTTTTTCTTATTGTAGTTTACAAAATTGTAACTGACAAATTTTATAGTTAGTGTACCAAATTTAATGACATTTGTCGGTGTTTTTTATGGAGAAAATTGCAAAAACTGAAGAAAAAAAACTGTTCAATAAAAACGCCCTAACCTGAATGAATATTAGAGAAGGAAAATTGTCAATACACTATTTAGCTATTCTAGATGGCCTACTTTATATTCTACTAGGCCATCTAGAATATAAAGCCAAGTTTATGACTGGTTATCAAAGGTATGTGGCTTTCGCAATGGATGAAACTAAATTATTTATGATAACTAAGTCAAGTATTTCAGAAAAAAAAATGTTAAAACAGGAAATAAAAAAAGGCTCAGAATATATATTTTTTTTAAAAATGAAAGAATAAAGTTTTGTTTTTCTAATTACCCTATGATGTATTCATTTCTCAATACAATAGTAGAAAACTTGGGAATTGCAATACTCATTTAAAAAAAAAATGAATGACTCAATGTCTGACTGGTATTGCAATCATTGCTACTTATGATCTATGTTTAATTTCTTTCGAGAAAGAAAAAAACGGCCGGGAAAAAATAATGAAAAGTATATTCACACAATAAAGACCTTATCAAGAAATACTATGATTGCTAAATGTTGAAATTTCCGAAATATACAGTTGAATTATGTAAAACAAAACAAAAAAACAGGTGCTTTATCATTACATCTGTTATTGATCTCTTCTATTTCTTCATATCTTCATCATTTGTTAGTAAAAAAAAATGTAATATTATGTTTCTCGTAATTTAATTCTCTAGAAGATAGTAAATCCCAATGTAAAACACCGGAGTTTGTAAATTGATTTTTGTTTTATGCAGTTAAGAAATCCAAAAGATGGAAACCAGAAAAATGATGACCATTAAATGAAGCGAGGTGTTAAAGAAAAAATATCTGAAGATTTGTTTAGGTGCATTAATTCTAATTAAGGAAATATTTTATTAGATACTTGCTGTTAAAATGATTGAATTGCTAGGTGTAGGCATCGAGGAGGCAGATAGATTCGCCAAACTGGCTGCAGAAATGGTGCAAGTCGGTTGTTCCACAAACTTTAGAGGGAGTAAAAAGAATCGTCAACGCAAGAAAAAGGTGTGGCAGCGTAGAAGATGTCAGCTATAGGCGGAGAAGAAAAATTCCTTGGTTTAGAATGCTTAAAGTCGCGAGTCCATCAAAATTGGCCTAGTTGATAGCCCGGTTAGCCTTTTGTGTTTTAACGGTATCATCAAGATGGGACCAGCTGATGTCTTGCCAAAGACTTCAGGCGACTGACGACCCTTGGAAAGTGGGAATTTCTACGAATTGAGACTTCGTAGTAATTTATGTTGGACTGCTAGGCGCTTAATGGTAAAATTGCCAAATGTGGGCATAAGTTAAAAAAAAGTTAAAGGTTGTTTAAGAAGGCGTGTATACTTTCATTTTCTGTCATTTCTTTATGCCCAAATACCAATCGAATTTTCCTATTATATTTGAATGTAAGAATTGCAAGGACTAAATGACAGTAATAATAACAACAAAATAAAAATAGTAAAAGAGTAATGCTGATTAAATTAGTAAATTTGCTTCCAAGAAAATTATAATAATAAGAATAATAATTTATAAAACTTTTCATTTTATGTGCATTATCATTGTTTATTTCTTCAAATTGTTTGTTAAATCTTGTGTCACAAATTACTATATTCACTTTAATTTGTATTCATTATTTGTCATCTGAAATTATTTAATTTTCCTTTATTATTCCGTGTATTTAAGTTAAGAGTTTATACTAATGGACTTTATTACTAGCACTACAGCAGTTCTGGTGTATGTAGAAAATAAACTCCCCAATGGTTAGGTTTACTACCAATAGGGAATAATAATAATAATAATAAATAAAAAGGCACTTACTTGGATGTCTTTGAAACATGATTTTGTAAAATCTTCAGCAATATCCAACTTGAAAAATGTAACCAATTATCACTGTAAAAAACAGAAAACATCATGTTCATTAATTTAACAAATTAAATAGAATTAATGTTGAAAATTTGTTACCTATAATAAAAAAACCAAGTTCTATGTTGCTATTCAATTGTAAATAAAAAAAAGAAATTACCTCACACAAGTTTAAAATTATAAAAAAAAGGAAATAACAGTCATTTCTATTGAAGTTATAATATGAATATTATTGTAATATGTTAACATTTCTTTGTTGTTTTTTTTTTTTAAAGGTGTCAAATTGTTGTGAATTTAGAAATATACAGAATGTCAAGTTTATTACCAATAATTCTACAGAAATAAACAATCATATTCGAACTTATAATAAACAACTACTATCAAAACTTGAAATATGATTAGGAATGTTGTGTATTAATAAAAGATTGAAGTAAATATTACTATTTTTCAAGAAATTTATAAATACTCGATAGTTTTGTATGTTCTTTGTTATTCTTTAATTTTATTATCATTGTAAACAAAGGTATTTTATTTATTTATTTATTTACTGTTTGTTTTAAGATATATGGATATACGTTTCAACTTATTAAGTCACCAAATTAAGAAAAATTAATAGATAATTGGAATTAGAGAAAGGGCAACTTGTTTATTTTCTCTTAGAGCATTGTAAGAAAAAAGTGAGAGTGACTGGTGTTTTGTGTGTTAAAGATGCCAAGTTTAAAGAAAAATGTTGGAACCGTTTTCGTGAATATTGCAAAAAAAAAAAAAAAAAAAAAAAAAAACAGAAAACTTGCCCTTCTGGTTAATGGATTTTGAACCTTCGAGTCTCATATCCTGCGATATCTTCATAGGAAACCTGTGATTTTTCGTAATTTTTTGAGATATATTGTTCACAAACGAACCATTCGCTAAAAACATTTTGTCATACTCATTAGACTCAAAATATCTATTTCAGGTGGAAACTCAATTTCGTGGATTTGATCGATTGCAGTTACTCCTATAGGAAGTAGTAGGAGAAAGTGAAAAATACAAAAAAACGAATCCTATCGGGACGCAGCAATAGCAGAATGGTTAGAAATGTTAATGCTTGGCTTGGTTCTAGCTGCGATAGTGGATTCAGCTCCCGAACTTGGCCTTGGATTGTATAAAATGTGTTAATTTGAGTAAATTTCTGTAAAAAAATAGATAATTTGTTTAACAGTGTTCTTGATAAACATAAGATTTAAACTAGCAGTTTTCCTTTACTCCCAAGCATGTCTTTACACACAAAAAAAAAACTTAGAATATTAAAACACAAATTTCTCTCTTTGTATTTGATAAAAAAATAGAAATAAAATGTCATGGACTTGATTTGCTTAATTATGTATTTAAAAATAAATAAAGAATTAAACAGAGGTTGATGTTTAAAGTAAAAGTAAGGCCTAAAAAAAAAGATGATTAGCGGTTTTCTTTTGGAAAACCTTGAGAAACTTTCATAATATTTGAAAAAAAAATAATAAACTCTTTAACTATTAGTTAAGGTGTATGCGTAGGTGATTATGTTGCTTTATAGACATATGTTATCACAAGTATACACATTTAAACTGTTCACTGACCGCATTCTATGAAACCCTATTATTTGAGTCATGAAATTCATTGCAACTTAAACCAGCTTTCGGCGCTTTTTCAAAATTAGCTAGTCCACCACCAGGTTATATTACTTTTTTTTACTTTCTCTTACAGCTGTACGAGAAGTATTGCTATCGAATAAAATTTTCATTACTTTCTCCTACTCCTAGTAAGAGGAAGTATTGCAATCATGTCAAATTTTCGATATCAAGTTTTCACCGGAAATATCCGTTTTGAGGTCTCCTGAGTCCAAAAAAGTGGGTTTTAGCAAATGGACTGTGTGTGGTGTGTGTGTGTGTGTGTGTGTGTGTGTGGTGTGTGTGTTTCTCTAAAGTATGTATGTGAATAGCATAGCTCAAAAACGAAAAGCCTTAGAATGTTTAAATTTAATATTCCGTTTAGGTATCACCATGGGAGCTGACAGTACGTAATACGTCAAAATTCCTCCGGAAGTACCACTTTACTAGTTGGCTTTTTTACCTTTTTGCAATTTTCTCGAAAATGGCTCCAACGATTTTCTTTAAACTTGGTAAATCTACTACATATGTTAATGAAGATTCTCGACCGATCTAATAACAACTAAAGGAGATCTCAAGGAGCGGTCAATAAAATGTACACTTTTTTTAAATCTTTTCCAACGTTTCGACAAATTTATTGTCTTCTTCAGGGATAAAGATAAAACAAATGTTAATCGGTGATAGATATATTTTCCATAAAACAAACTAAACTCAAATTATGTAGTAAACAGAGAGAGTTACTAACTATATGAGCTACATCATCAGAAAAAAAAGAAAATGATTTGTTAATCACCGATTAACATTTTTTTTATCTTTATCCCTGAAGAAGACAATAAATTTGTCGAAACGT
This sequence comes from Triatoma infestans, assembly GCA_011037195.1. NCBI lineage: Eukaryota > Metazoa > Arthropoda > Insecta > Hemiptera > Reduviidae > Triatoma > Triatoma infestans. The sequence continues at coordinate 42,107 of JAAEAF010001256.1, read as the reverse complement.
TGGAAAAGATTTTAAAAAAGTGTACATTTTATTGACCGCTCCTCGAGATCTCCTTTAGTTTCTACTACATATGCAAAGTGCTCCAACTTTTATTTGAAACATTTTTCCTTATAAATTCATTTAAGGGTACTTTTAGGGGAAGGTGGGGTTACGGTTTCTTCTAATGTGCTATTTCAGTTTATTACACAATTCTGTCATCTAAATAATGTTAATTAGAATTAGATGTGTTGTAGAAATTCCGAGTTTGAAAAAAATCTGATGACCAGAAGTGCGTGTTTACTTTACACCACTTTACTAAATGATTTTTTTCACATTTTCGCGATTTTCTCAAACATGGCTTCAATGATTTCCTTTAACTTCGTATATAAACTACGCATACAAAGATTCCTTTGGAAAATTCATTAAAGGGCACTTTTAGGGGGGGGAGGGCCTGTGTTTTTCTCTAAAGTGCTATCATAGTTGATTATACAATACTATCATCCAAATAAAATTAATTAGCAATAGACTGCCAAAATTCCGAGTTTCAAGAAAATTAGTTAACCAGGAGTGCGTTTTTCATGAACAGTTTTTTCAAACATGTGTCTATGGTTGTGAAAACAAAATACTCAAAATCCAAAAAAAATTTCAGCAAGGTCAAACTTGATATTTGATCATTTTATGTACCATAACCGCATCTGATATGAAAGTTTTTTTGTCAAAAATCACTTCAACCAGAAGTGCGACTTTCCGGAATTTTTTTTCTCTTCCGTTTTTCGCGATTTTTTCCGAAAACGGCTCCAACGATTTTCTATAAACTTCGTATCCTATCTACTACACACATAAATCATGTTTATTCGAAACATTTTTCTGGGAAAATTACACACACATCCACAAGACACAGACCATTTTTTAAAAAAAAGAAAAATACTTATTCAGACCCAAAACGGTGCAATCAAAATGTAGTTCATGTGAAAACTAAATATAGAAAATTTGACACGACCACAATATTGCTACAGGGAAGGGAATAAGCTAAGTGGTTAGCGTACTGGACTCCCACGCGGAGGACCCGGCTTCGTGTTGAGCTGTGCTACCCTCAGATTTTTTTCTTCCTAGGAGCCTCTACAGCTCACTGTCCCGGCGATGGACAGTGTTGTCTGTAACGGGAGAACAATGTCCGGAGGCTGACAATGCTCTGAGAAGGTCCCGGGCGCCTATGACCATAAATGTTGACCCGCCTTAAATTAAAAAAAAAAATATTTCTACCTAAAGCAGTAAGAGAAAGTGAAAAGTCTATAAAGCGCAATCAGTTCCAAATATGAACAAATTTATCCCCCATGTATATGAAACTAGATTGTTTCATTATTTTCTTGTTTATTGTTTACATGTTGTATTTGACTGTTTTGGGAAGATCCTTTTAGTTGGGAAAGTTTTTATTTTTATCTTTATATAATACCTACTTAAAATAGATTATAAACAACATTATTGTTGGAATTAGATTTAGTAGTTTTCAATGGGAAATTAGTTATAAGAGGTAATGAAATCTTGATTGGAGAAAGAGCATTAAAATTTTTGCTTCGTGTTTAAAAGATCATTTAATCAATTTTTTAAATTTTATTAAATAAAATAAATTGTGCTTATTTAATTGTTTGGAACTAAAATTTGAACTAAGTACTAATTTGGAACTTGAATTGTTCCAAAAGTGGGCCATGCAGACAAGCACAAGTCGTGACCTAAGAATGGACCACCGATGATGAAGAACAAGTTGATGAAGGTATCGTGTAATATTGGCAAACAGCAATTACTGTTATCAGATTGGGAACAGTTTGAAAGTTATAGAGATCAATTTTTACTTTCTCATACTCATATTAAGAGGAAGTATTGTAATCGTGTCAAATTTTCGATACCGAGTTATCATCGGAAATACCCCTTTTGAGGTCTCCTGAGTACAAAAAAATCTGGTGTAAACCACTCACACAACTTTCTCTTACTCCTGTTCCCTAAAATTATAATTCACAAAAATGTTATAGTTAGTGTACCAAATTTAATGAAATTCATCGAAAATTGAAAAAAAAAAGTTTAGTAAAAGCGCACTTTCTGTTTACTAATTTTTTTAAAACTCGGAATTTTGGCCATCTATTTATTTCTAATTAATTTTGTTTGGATGATAGAATTGTATAATCAACTATGATAGCAATTTAGAGGAAGCTATAACCCCTCCCCTCCTCTAAAAGTGCCCTTAAATGAATTTTCCCAGAGAATTTTTTTAAATAAAAGATGTAGATCTTTGTATGTTTAGTTTATATATGAAGTTTCAAGAAAATCGTCGGAGCCATTTTTGATAATATCGCGTAAAACTGAAGAAATCATTTAGTAAAGTGTTAAAATAAACGCACTTCCGGTTATCCGATTTTTTTCAAACTCGGAATTTCCATAACATATTTAATTCTAATTAACATTATTAAGAAAGCAAAATTGTCTAATAAAGTGAAATAGCACTTTAGATGAAAACCTAATCCCACCCCTCCTGCGAAAGTACCCCTAAATAAATTTTCCCGGAGAAATGTTTCAAATAAAAGTTGTAGCTCTTTGTATGTGTAGTTGATACACCAAGTTTGTAGAAAATTGTCGGAGCCATTTTTGAGAAAATCGCAAAAACGTAAAAAAATCAACTAGTAAAGTGATATTCCGGTTGAGGAATTTTGACAGATAACGTACTGTCGGATCCCATGGTGATACCTAAACGGAATATCAAGTTTCAACTTTCTACGGTTTTTCATTTTTGAGCTTGCTGTTCACAGACACACACACACACACACCATTTGCTAAAAACCACTTTTTTGGACTCAGGGGACCTCAAAACATTTTTCGGGTATCGAAAACCTGAAATCTCGATAATTTTCGAAAACTCGATATCGAAAATTTGACACGATTACAATACTTCCTCTTACTAGGGAGTAAGAGAAAGTAAAAAGGAGTTTTTAGCAAATGGTCTGTTTATGTGTATGTATGTAAACAGCAAAACTCAAAAACGAAAAATCGCAGAAAGTTCAAACTTGATATTCCGTTTGTGTATCATCAAAGGATCCGACTATACGTCATCTGTCAAAATTCCCCAAGCGGAAGTACCACATTATTGAATTGCTTTTTTCATTGCAATTTTTTCAAAAATGGTTCCAACGATTTTCTTTAACTTGGTATATCAACTACACAGACAAAGATCTACAATTTCTATTTGAAACATTTCTCGCCTGAAAATGCATTTAAGGGCACTTTTCGAAGAGGGGTGAGGTTAGATTGTCCTCTAAAGTACTATTTCAGTTTATTACACCAAATTCTATCATCTAAATAATATTAATCAGAATAAATATGTTGCTGAAATTCCGACTTTGAAGAAATTGAGATGACCGGAAGTGCGCTTTTACTGAAAAGTATTATTCAATGCTCTGCTATTTTTCTAAAACGGGTCCAACGATGGAAGCTTGGTTTTCTTTAAACCAAGTACGTGAAGTATGTGAACTACATATATAAAGAGCTACAACTTTTATTTGAAACATTTCTCCGGGTAAACTCATTACAGGGGCCTTCTGGGGGAAGGGGAGGGTTATGTTCGCTCCTAAAATGCTATCTGAATTGATTATACAATCAACCATCCAGAAAAAATTCTACCATCTAGACAAAATTAATTAGAAATACATAGATGACCAAATTCTGAGTTTTAAGACAAATAGTAAACCGGAAGTGTGTTTTTACTGAACCATTTTTTTTTCAGTTTTTTGTGATTTTCTGCAGAAAACACAGACGTACTTCATTAAATTTGGTATACTAACTATAAAGTTTCTCAATTACAATTTTGAAAGCTGGAATAAGAGAAAGCTGTGTGAGTGTTTCACATCAGATTTTTTTTTTGTTAATTTAAGTCGCGTCAACATCTATGGTCATTCGCGCGAAGCCTTCTCAGGGCAGTGTTCTCTCGTTACAAACAACACTGCAGCAATGTTAGGTATATTAAGAGACGGTAGAAAACCAAATGAAACGAAACCTACATGCGCTAATTATGGTAAACATCACTTTAACAATTTTCGGAATTATAAAGGCTACAAAAAATTGCTCAAGAGAAGGTAGCCTTAGGAGGAGCGATTAGGCCCAAGCTACTTTAAAGGCAGTTCCAACAATAAATAAATTAAAGCTAACCACTTTACAGAGAATAGAGGAAAGAAGTTACCGTCTCAACAGAGACCAGGTAAAGACAGTATCCAGGCTAATAAATTGGTAACTGATCTGCCTTTTCTTAATTGTCTCAACAGAAATCCCTCTCTTACACTCACAATCAAACAACTTACAATCCCAGTCTATCATATTCCGAAAATATATCAGAATTCCAATCCGTAACATATCAAGATAGCTTCCAAGCAAAGCAATAATCTTTTTTTCTTATCATTACACTGTAGTATTACGTTTGTTTACTTCCCAAGCGAATGGAAATTTGCAGAAACAATATTTCCGTGAACTTTTACCGCCATTATTCCATCAATATAAATCCTCTCTTTGGCAAACTATTCGGAAAGACAAAAGTAAAGAACGTTTTGTATGGCATCTATCCTCTATCCAAGGCTGGCAAGCAGCACAGACACATACTGGACGCCATACTGTTCTCTTCTATATCCACGACATGTCACATTATTGTTGACAACTATATCAGTTCATAAATTCAGACTCCAATGTGACATACTCAATCAAAATCCAATCACACAAAAGAATTAATAAATTAGAAAGTTATGTTTGTAAATTAAATAAAAGTAGATATCGTAAAATGTATTAAATAAAATTTAATTGTATTGCAATTATTTCAGTATTAAAATATTTCCTATTTAACAAACGAATGGTTAATAATACATTTTAAAGTTAAAAAATATGATTGAAGTGACATTGTTACTAAGGCAAACTGATCGAAGACTTTTATTAAATAATATGCCAAATTATACTTTATGCCAAAGTACTAAGGTCAATAAAGATCGAAAACTTAAACCATCAAATACCTTGATCAAGTTGAGGCCATGTGGAAACGAAAGTTATGAGCGTATTTCGCATCAGATTTTTTTTTTTCACTTATGAACAATTTAGGAGAAAACATTGAATAAATTAAAGTTTACAAATCAAATTGTGTCTGGATATGTTCAACGAGCATTCAAGAAAGAGGGAAGTAAAAATGGTTCAATGGACACATGCCTCTTATATCAATGTAACATAAATTATTGTATTTAATTTATACTAATAAATATAAAATATACAATTATTTTCAATTTTTTTTTTTTTTAATTTTATTTTAGCATAATCAATTAAATATTTGATACCAGTTTTTAATTTTTTTTTACACTTCTCAAATTATAATATTATCTTAATTATAATATTTTAATGTTATGAAAGCTGACTAAGGGTCGTCAGCTGAAGAATGGCTGAGTGCAGGGGTAACGTTCATCGAAATTTTTTAAGAAGTGGATGGATTTTACAACGGAAACGAAGGTAAACAAAACATGCAGACAAGTTTGTATAAATATTGAGCTCTTCAAGTAAAATTGACAAACTTACATTTCTTTGCAGAAAAGTCTGTTTTTTTGTTTTTTATAGAAAACTTGAAGTGACCTTCTAAAGTTTGTATAGATTTAGAAATGTGTTTATATATGCACAATAATTATCAATGCATTGAGTAATGTAATGAACAGCATATACCCTGTCTTATCAGTTATCAGCAATTTTTGAAATTGAACTGCTCAATATTAACAATAAAGAACGTAAACATAGCTAATGAATATTTAGCCAAATTTTCAACATAAAAAAAGAATATTAATATTACCCATTGAGCGAAGAAAAGCTGTTATTATTTGCTTGTAGGATACACAATACACTGGCACACTACTACACAGTAGGCACTATGCGAGTAAAAAGGTAAGACAGGAGTACAGCAGCTGCTGGAAATACCTCTCTCTCTACCACACTTGTTGAAGTTCTGGTGGGGCAAAATATATTATATATCCTACCTCATTTACTTTCTTGTATCTTTATGACTCATTTCTTTAACAAAAGAAAAAGTATTACACTATACTTCTATTATTATTGTAAATACTAATCGCAAGTTGGTACTTGGAATTTTTTATATAAAGAAATGGCTATTATAGTATTTGAAGTCTTAAGGCTTAGAGATGTGCTTATATATGCACAATAATTATCAAATGCATTGAGTAATGTAATGAACAGCATATGCCCTGTCTTATCAGTTATCAGCAACTTTTGAAACTGACTGCTCAATATTACCAATAAAGAAGGTAAACATAGCTAATGAAATATTTAGCCAAATTTTCAACATAAAATGGACCAACAGCTGCTGTACTCCTGTCTTACCTTTTTACTCGCATAGTGCCTACTGTGTAGTAGTGTGCCAGTGTATTGTGTATCCTACAAGCTAATAACAGCTTTTCTTCGCTCAATAGGTAATATTAATATCCTTTTTTTATGTTGGATTTGAAGCACGAATCTGATTTAGAAAAAAAAATTAACTGAATGTATCTGATTTTGGAAAAAAAGCTCATCAAATTAATAAATTCAATGAGAGTAGAAAATTCTCAAGTTAGATTTATAATATCAAAATAGTTCAAGAGTTATTAAAAAGAATTTTATTTAAACATGTTAAGCTAAAATTCCAGAATTGTTTTTGAATTGTGTTTTGAATAGGATTTGTTTGGACAAGGAAAGCGAATGAGGAAGGATTAAATTGCAACAAAATCCAAGGTAGGTTCTGAATAAAATCTGTCAAAAAAATCACTTAATTAATCTATATTTTTTCCTTTGCCTGATTGGTCAAATTAAATACTTTTCAACTGCATCTAAATCAAAAACAAAAAGTCTGGTAAGCAACACTAATATGACTTTCTCTTACTGCAGTTTATAAAGAGACAAATTTTCTTCAAACTCATAATTTTTTCTAAATGTTCGTTTTCTTCAATTTTTATATCAATTGGAGAATTTATACAGAATAAAAAATGACTTCTTTGGGAAACATAAACTCTCCCTCCCCAAAACTTCTTTAAATGAACTCTCTCTTGGGAAAAAAGTCCCCAACAAAACTGATAGGTCTCTGTATTCATGGTTGGTGTAACAAATTTAATGAAATCCGTCGGCGTTCATATAAATATAATTGTAGAAAACTGAAATAAATTCAGTAAAAACGCAATTTCGGTAAAACGGTTTTCTCCAAACCCAGAATTTTGACAACATACTTAATTCTAATTAATATTATTTATATTTTAGCAAACTATAATAACACTTAAGAAGAAAACATAACCCCACAACTTCCCCAAAAAACTACCTTAAATGAATTTTTCTGGAGAAATGTTACAAATAAAAACTGTAGGTCTTTGTATTTGTAGTGGATGAACTAAGTTTAAAGAAAATTGTTGAAGCTGTTTTCGAGCAAAACTCAGAAAACTGAAAAAAAAAAAAACTATAGTAAAAATGCACTTCTGGTCAACTGATATTTTTCCAAAATCAGAATGGCAATATATTTAAACCTGTTTAATAATATTTAGATGAAACAATTATATAATCATTGAAGAAGCACTTTAGAGAAAACATAACCCCACCCTTCTTCGGAAAGATCTCTAAATGAATTCTGACAGACAATTTATCTGCCGGATCTCAAAACGGATATTTCCGATGAAAACTTGATATCGAAAATTTGATACAATTACTAGAAGTAAGAAAAAGTAAAAAAGAAAAAGAAAATGGAATAATATTTCTGATTTTTCTGATATGTAAATTCATTAACAGTATCCTATTAACAACTTGTGTAAAATTTCCTTGCTATAGATTTTAGACTATCCTGCATATCGTAAGTGAAGTGTGGCCAGTTTGGGGCTTTCTTAATTCAAAATTATTTTAGAAATTGAATTTGTCTGTCAATTTTTTTTTTTTTAATCAAATTTCTTAAGTAAAATTTGGTTAATATTGTTTAACTTTTTTTTTTTAACCAGACGTTGCTACTGCTTGTTCGCAAAATTTCTTTTAATAATAGGATCAATCACTTCACCAACGCTCTACGTCCTACTTAAAAAAAAAAATTTTAAATGGTTGGAAAGTATTTCGATAATTCTAAACCTTACTCTTTCACTTCTTGGCCTATGATCCTGGGGCTCTTGAACTCTTCAGTGATGATAGTTTTCCACATATCTTGGACACTTCATTATCTTACCCTTAAAAATCAGTCTTAAATCTTAAATTTTGCCTTAGGTCTAAGATATTGCCTACATCTATTTCAGCAAAGTAAGAACTTTCTATGTCTAGTTTAAATTCACTTCACAAACTCAGAGTCCAGGGTTCACAAAGAGGATGATAATATCAATTGGTGTGGGGCAGGCGTTGATTAAATATAAAGGCCTAGTGAAGCATAAAGAAACGACAGATTTTGAAAAACTATAGTTGTTTCATCTGTTTTCCAAATAAGCTTACAATGTGTAAGTTATAACCGTTCGGTAGTAAAGTCCATCTTAAACAGGTTTTAAAAAACAAATACTATTTGATAGGCGAATGTGTTGCATATTGTCCACGCATCGGCAAGAATAAGTAATGGTTGTTTACAGTTTTATAATTTCAAGTTTCCAGTTGCCTTACCTACAATATTTTTCTTTATCACGATAAACGTTTTAGTTAGGAATGGACTTACATAAAAAAGTATGTAAATATATCATTGTAACTAAAGAAGATAGATTTCCGAAAGGATAAGTGATTTCTCCTGAAATAGGGCCATGTGTAAACCTATGGTTTAAGCATGCAGCTATTTTTTCGGTCCTACTATCTGGTAGGCATATGGTTTTTTCCGAGCTGATCTTCCCAGGAAAAAAAATATCGGTGCCGAGCACTCTTTATCATTCGCAATTTCCAAATAGTTCTACATTACTATGTCGTGCTGTTCAATTAATAAGTTTTCTGATATTGGCAATGAAAATTTTTCTAAATATTATTTTCGTTATTCTCCGCTTTGGCCCTTTTCTGCAATTCCAAGCAAATCTTTAAAAAAATCTTCCAGCATTCTGCCAATAGTTCGAATAGTTTACTACGCTCAAATTTCTCTGAAATTTGATTCTGAATATTTTTCTTTGAAAATAGATTCAGACCATTTTAATTGAAATTGTTTAAATCCTACAAAAACTTACATTCAAAGGCAAAAAATTATTTAGATAGCAAGTTCTTTAATTTAAAAGAAAACCTCTAATTTTCCTCATAAGAGATATTAAATTCTACTTAAGGTCGGAGATTGCAAATTTAACATGCTTGGACATTTCTTCAGGGATATTGGCATCCTCGCGGGTATTCCATCCTAAATATTGATGCACATAAAGGTTTGAAACATATATTCAAAATGAATGAAAAATGCGATTTAAAAAAATAAAAGGACTGTTCATCCCACGCAACTTCGATGTATATTGTACAGCACATACTGTGCTATGCTGTGGGTGGTAATTTAATCAACAATATCTGCCAATAGGTAATACAATGGATATCAACAACCAAAAGGTAATTTTCCATTATAAAACAATTGAAAAACCTGAAACTGGGATAAGATGTTTTGTTGCAAATGATGTATTCCGTATCCATATTTCTGCCATACTTACTTACTAAGTAGCGCTACACCCCAGGATGTGCTTGGCTGAACAATACTCCATTCCATTGGATCTGAACAATCGCATTCCATTGTTCCCTATTGCTTGCCTTTCTTTTCCAGTTCCTAACTCCCAGGGCGTTCAAGTCCATTTCTGTAACCAACTTTTCCTAGAGTCTCCTCCCTTTTCTTCTCATTCAACACATTGTGCTGAACAATACTTTATGCGGCATTCTGTCGCTGTCCATCCTAGTCACATGGCCTAGCCAATCTATTTGTCTCACCTTTATACAGCTCATACAACACAATTTTTCTGGTATCTCCATAAACTTCCTCGCACACAGCTCCATATATTCGTCTTAATATTTCCCTTTCGAATATTTTGTATTAACTCGACTGACACAAAAGGTCTATGATTCTGATGAGTAAGTCACAATAGGCCTTACTAATGTTTATACAACTATGTTTGCCACACTATTATGCCAAATCTCTTTATAGCAAATAAAGGTAAAACAAACCTGTTTAAAAAAAAATGCCCTTTAACGACAAGATAGTTACTTAATATGAATTTGGTATATGGGATTTAAAATAAAGAACAAATATTTTATGGACCTGTATACAATTTCATATATATTTATATATAATATATATATCTTTATTAAAATTAATTGTGATAATACAAAACACAGTTTGTCCTTTAGTAAAAAAAAAGACATCTGCTTATTTTTTTACGTTTTATTTTTTTTTTTTATTACAAAGCTTATTTTATTGCAGTTACTTAATTTCTAATATAAATTCTATCATTAAATTAAAAATAGCATTAACACATACAGCACTAATTTACTTTTTTTTTCTTTCAATTTATTTTTCATCATTTTTCTTCCAACACTATTTTATATTTTATTTATATATATATTTATATAGTTTTGTTCATTTATCGTGAACATTTGCTCATTTTTTTTTATTTTAATTTGCTTTATTTTCTTCTTTTTTTTTTTTTTAGTCATAATTTCTAAAAAGGCTCTACAAATACTACACACGATTTACACACAATTATTATAAACACTACAACACTAACGTTATCTACATTTTTATTTTATTTTAATTTGACCAGGAACTTTGCACATTGCCAGTTTTCAGATTTTTTTTTTTTTTTTATAAATATAATTTGTAAAAATTATAAATAACAAATTCAATTATATTTTATTACTTTCTTATTTATTTGGTAATAAGTAATGAAAATATGTTACGTTTTTGTTTTGCCAATTATTATTATTTATTTTTAAAGTAATACTAATTTAAAAAAAAAAAAAGTATTTGCGGTGATCATGCATATCATTATTACTGTATTTACAATAGTTTTTTTTTTTAGTTTTTTTTTTTTAATTTTTTCTTGGTAAATATAATTATTTACAATTCTCAGTTCAAGAGATTCCTACTTTTCGAATATCACAAAAGTTAATAACAGATACTTCTATTTTTCTCTTTTATTTTATTTTATGTTTATGCCACTTAATAAAAGTTCAAAAAAAAAAAAAAAAATCTATTACAAAAATGTTTTTATATTATATAATAGCACGCTCTAATCTAAAAATACTACTACGTCATGTAAGGTTCCATATAATCTGTCAAAAATTATAAAGTATTTCTTCATTTATTAATTTTTTTTTTTTTTTTTCATAAATTGGTGTTTTGGATTTGAACAACTGCTAACTTGTTATAATAAAGTTTTTGTTTTTATAATATCCTGATGTATTTACGACTGAGTTGTCTTAGTATTTTTATTATTTATTTTTTTTTTTTTTAATTAAAATTAAGGCATTAAAAGACACCTGTATGGCAAATTTGTTATTTCTTATAAGTATTTTCTCCAGTAAAATTAAAACAAAACAAAAATACTTGTTAACACTTTATTTTAAGAATATATTAAGTTTCTTTTATTTAAACAAGAAAATAAATGATATTTATTACTTCTTCTTCTTTTTTTTTATGTAAAAGGCAAATTTCAAAACCTGCAACTTAATTCCCTTACTAATATTTTTTTGTTTACTAAGTGCTAAATAATTTCTTTTTAAATTTTTGTTGGCTTTATTTAAATATTTATATACAAATAACCTACACACATAGGATTTAACTCTCTATTTTCAATTTATAGAATTTATGTTTTCTTTTTTTTATTATAATTCCTTAAATCTTCAAATAAGAGAATTTAGTTGCCCTGCGTTTAATTAATAAATTCAGTATTTGGGTATAGTTTTTATTATTATTTTCAATTCTAAGAAAAGTATTTTTATTTTATTTTTTTTATTATTATTTATACATATACAAAAATAAATAGCTATATTATACAATATATTGAAGGATCTTTTATTTTAGGTTCTGAGACCACAATTGACTCAGCAACAAATGTGCATTCTGGAGAAATAAGGCAAATTATATCAATAAAAATACAAATAGTTTTTTTGTTTTTTTTTTTCCTTTCTCAAAAAATTGATCTATTATGGCATGCCTTTTTGGGTTTTTAAAAATATTTTTGAAGGCAATAATGATACATGACTTTTTTTATTTATAAAAAAAAAATAAAAAATAAATAAATAAATAAAAAAAAATTAAAACAGATGAAAATTAGATTACTTTTGTAATTTACAAATTAATAGAAATATCGTCAATAAGGCGCTATTCCCAAATTGTTTCTTTTATTTTAATTTTGTTTCTTTAGGAACATTACACGAAGAAATCATACAAGAAAAAATTTTCATTTTTTTTTTTCTTTCAATAGAAGATTAATAGGAAAATTTTTACAGATTCTTTATAAAACATATCTTTAATATAACTTAGATAATATTATTATCTGTATAAGAATAAATTATTAATAATAAAAATCAACTTTCTTTTCATGTTGGTCTATAATACAATAATAAAAAAAAATAAAAACGATACAATTACTACACGTCAAAGAAACAAAAAGAATTTAAATAAATAAATTAGAAAGAAAAGCTAAGGAGGAAGCTGTGACAAAAATACCGTCAAATAAATTAAAAAATTGGATATAATTTAAAAAAAAAAATGACTGTACAGTTTCACCTCAACTATGATGCAATGAACAAATTACTAGTTACACATCTAGACTATGCGGTAGGTGTGTATTATGGTAATCACAAGCAACGATGTTTGCCAAGTGGTAAAAAGCAACGGATATCAGCAGCCAAAAGATACCTACACTTTTCCATCGCGTGATAGTCTGAAAGAAAGTTATTTAAAGGTAACATTTTACCATTTATCAAAACGAGCCAGATATGAAAACACTTGAAAGGATTGTTTAAAAAAAAAATCAACAGCAACGTTTAAAAAGCGATGAACGTACTGCAGTACAATAATGCTGGCTCGATTGGGCAGTATAGATGAAATGCCCAAGAAGTACATATTGTACAGCCGAAGGAACAAAGAGGAATGCATTTGGTTATGCTGGGGGGGAAGGGTGGTGATGCTAGAAGCCTGAATTCCAGAAGTGATAGGTGGCTAATGAAAATCTAAAACAGTAGAGGGGTGGAATATCCTTGATTAAGCGAGGACTCTATTAGAATTATTGTAGGTTGGCCAGGACACTGATAGATATACACTCACAGTTATTGTAAAACTAACTCCCGCTAGGTAAAAAAAATCCAGTTTACACATTAAAAACAAGAAATAAAATTTATATGTATTAAAGCTGAACTACATAAACTGTAATACAAAAAGCATTCATTACCAATAAAAGTTTAATGCAATACAGATTAAAAAACAAAAAAAAAGAAAGTTAATTTCAAAAACACTAATTTTTTTTATTTTATTTTTAGGAACTGCACTGTAAAAATGATTTATAATTAATTACTGCTTCGCTTTTTCATCAAATTTAAATTTAAAAAAAATACTATAGCACTAATATAGGTTGATGGGGCGGGCCGGGCCAATGATGTATCTTTTTATAAATTTTTACTTTTTTTTTTTTTATAAAATCTACACTATAAACTTATCTTGCAAAGCTTTATATAAGCTAAGGCCTGACTGTTCGGAACAGTTTAAATAAAATTTACGAAAACAAAAATATAAACACAGTAACATATATTTTTGAATATCAGGATTTTCTTCTTTTTTTTTTTCTTTTTTTTTCGGAAATCAGTGGATTCTATTGTGAGAGAAAACTAGAGACAATTTTAGTTAAAATTGTAAACAGTTCTCTAGTGACTTATTCTATAGTCGTCTTTTCATTTTTTTTTTTAATCTAATCTTGACACAAGTAGAGATTTAATTTGATTAGATGCAAGATTTAATATGATCGGAAAAATCCTACAAAATCATAATTTAGACGATCCACTGTAATGAATTTTCTATTAATTAAAACGGAATTTACAACATTGGAGATACCTTCTTCAAGGGTAACAGTGAAAAAAAAAAATATCTTAATGCCTACTTTTTTTTGGCGGCTTGACGTCGTGATCACCAATTACTTAGATAGCAAACAGATTTTGTACATATATTACTCATATTAATATACATAAAAAAGGTCAGAATAGAATATCGAACTCAATACTCTGCTTGGGGATCCGCGAACTTTCTATATACTGTTGATTGTTGAGTCTGCTGTACTAGAGAATATAAGATTTTTTCTTTTTATCCGTGTCAGACTGTCTGTTATCTTCCTATAGCTAACGAGTTACGGATGTTCATCTTTCGTCAGAATGATTTCGTAAAAAAAAACAGAAGTGACTGAAATTAACAATATTAACCCTATCTTTACCGTACCACTCTGAAGAATGATGTAAACAGTCTGCAATATGGAGTGTAAGACATAAAAAATCGAAATGTTTAACAAAGATCTTTAAAATACTTGGAAGTTTTTTTTTTTTTTCAATAAACCGATAGTTTTAACAATATGTGAACAATTTTTTACATCATTAAGAAATTAATTGTTTATCACACACATTTTGGTAATATTTCAATGCCAATTATAAGATAAACTGCTATTTACTTTATTAAATATAATACACAAGAGAATGGGAACATATAAATCAATAAATTTTCTCTTAGTAGCGATACTTCCAAAGGAAAAAAGATACATCACTGGCTGGAAGCTAGACAACTAAAGAATAAATAAACAAAAAATAAAGCAGTTTACTAACCAAAAATTTTCTTAAATAATATGTGATCATAAGTTTAGTATGAGAGGTATTACAAAAAAAAATATAAATATGTTTATTATTTTTTTAAAGCAAAACAAATAATAAAATATACAGATACAAACTAAAGACTAGTAATGAAGTTCCTTAATTACTATAAATTAAAATAAGATAAAATAAAGTAGGCAGTGAAGCATATTTGATTTGAATTTTATCAGAAATAGAGGTCATTAGTTTTGTAAATAATCAGATTAAAGTTACAAATAAAAATTGTTATGAATTTAACAATGCGATTATATCATTTATTTATTTTATTTGCTTCTAAACGGCCTACTTTAAAAGGAAACTTATAAACGGTTCTGATTTTTCCTAAATTGATGTTCAATGGATCTTTAAAACAATGATTATTTTTTAATAAGTGGACAAAAGAAAAATCACAAAGTCGTTTAACAGTAGGAATCAAATATTATTTAAATTACATTAATATTTATTTTTATTTTTTTTTAAGTTTCTAATCATTAATATTTTTATAGGAATAGCAAACGATATAAAAATGGCACGAATTACAGTTTAAAAAACAAAATTAATTTCTAAAAATTTGGTACTTAAATAGTTTTCGATTTTTTTTTTTTTTTTAATATATAAAGTGTATTTTATTATTTTCTTATTATAATTTTATTTTCAATTTTTATTTTTATGCATTTGGCACACATATAGTACTTTCTGCCAGTAATTTTAAAATACAATGATTAGATTAAATATAGGAAAGAATGCATTAAAAATGCATTTTATTTTTTCTAATAATATATAGGCCAAAGAAAAAGAAAGTTGGGACATTTAAAAATAATTAAAAAAAAAAAAAACCTTTCCAAAAAATAATTAGGAAGAGAGCTTTTTCACTGTGACATATACACATCCTTTATTTTCTTTAAATATTTCGTTTTTTCTTTTCATTAAATACATTTCTTAATAAATATAAATTTTCAATATCCACAATTTCGATAGAGGAACAAAACATATAAACAAAAAAAATAAAATAAAAGAAATGACATATACAAAATATATAAAAAGTTGTATTATTTTATCTTTAATACAAATTTTTCTCTTTGCCTGTGTTCCATTTTCTTTTTGTTTACCAAATTTGAAAATGACTATGATACAATCATAATAATAATAAAAGTCACTGACAAAATGGAAATTAAGGCAGAGAGAAATTTATAAGAAATTAATACTGAAAGGTGATCAATTTTGGCAATTTATAAAATAAAATTAAAAAAAAATCAAGAAATTGGGGTACTCACACAATAAATAATAAATTTTTAAGCGTCCTTTTTCATTATATGTATGTATTATAATATATATTTATATATATATTTTTTTTCCAAATAGAAACAAACCGTTTTATTTAAGTCATACATGAGTATTATTTGAAACAATCCTGAAATGTAATTTTACAGGTGCTTCCCTACTTCATATCTTTCGTAGGACTTCAAGTGGGTTTTAAATCAAGAGGACAAAGGCTGATAGCAAATATAAATCATTACAAATTTTTATATTAACGCATTAAATAAAATTCAAAGCTTAGCAGGACTTGAACCTAACTACGCGAACACACCTTAAACCTGGCGTTCCGAGACTTTAACCATTAAGCTATCATAGCGCCTCCAAACAAATAGTCTGTAAATTCAGTTATGCAGATAACTCTTGATATCTACATTTATTGGAGAATATATGGAACTGAACTGTTGAGAAACAGCAGCTCCGGTCCCTTCTGATACAATGATGAGTATCAATAGCAATCTCATCGCTATTTTTCACTCACCTATAATAATCGTGATAATTTTATCATTTAAGTTTATTCTGATCTTTTCTTTTTTTTTTTTTTGAGAAATCAGGAAATACGAGAATCTCAAAAAAGAACTGAATCATGTTTAATGACAAATAGTCAAAACAAGTCAATAATGAAGCGTTATTTATTTTTAATTAACTCAATTTATTAGTTTGCTGGCACCATTAAACGAATTCCATTTCGCAAAGTCAGATTGCTATCTATGCCTAAAATTATTCACATTATCAGCTATAAAATAGCATCTGCTCCGTTATTTTTATGTTTTTTTTTGTTAAGGAAATGTGCTTCTTTTTTTCCATTCTGTACAGATCTCATCAAGATAATAAAAGTGAATTTAGATTTTTCCGCTTCGGGTGGACTATAACCCGCATCGCAGCCATCATAGGCTTATAGTGTCATAAAGTGAATTTAAAAAAAAAAATTATTTCAAAATTACTATGTAAATTATTGTATGCTTGCGCTGCTATGAAAGATATCAGAGTATTAGAAATAGAAATTGCAAATCCTCCAATATTGGGATTGCAGCCATCGTATGGCAAAAATTGCTTTCGACAGAGCATAAACCAAAAAAAGTTAACAAAAGTTACATCATAATTTATTCTTCTTTAAGAAAATAAATAAGAGAGCTTCCACAAATCCCCTACTACTCTAGAACTATGCCATTCTGAATTCAAATTAGGATTATGTACGTGGAGAAACATCCAGAGAGCTTCGGATTGACCTGTTGATATGCGCTACTGTGTTCGACTGCCTATTAAAACTGCCAGAAATAAAGAAGCCGGAGCAAAACCATGTATAATTTGTTCGGAACTTTTTCAAGCTCTGCGAAAGTTTTGCGAATGCGAGAGAGCTAGCCATTATTAGACTAATTTATTGATGAATATGTAGTTGCATCCGCAATACTGGATATATCTATGATTTTATCTGTCTTAGGTTGCTTACTGGAACTTTACTTCATTATCAGAACCAAAATAATGAAGCATGTTACTAAATTTATAATTCAAAAATCGAATCTTACATTTAGCACAATTTGGAGAAAAACGGTGTATCTCTCTATTATGATGCTGCGTGTAACCATGATTTATAGTAGAAATTTTAGTTTTTAATAGAAGAGGAAGGTGGTCGGATTATAATTATTAATGAATTGATTATTTTAAATAATTATTTAACTTCACAATTATTTTTTCTTTCAAAAAAATATATTTTTCAAGAGGGAAGAATATGCTTCACCCTTAAAGCCTTACTATGCTCCAGAACCTTTTAAAAGTCTGCGTTTCTAATATTTACAATGTATTGTTACATTTCGACTAGCAACCCCGCAAGAACCTATGCTATTCGTAGGGAGAAAACACCTGAATTGCGATGAACTTTTCGTCTCGTAAACATTATAATTAAAAAAAAAATCAATTTATCACTGAAAGTAGATAGTAAAAATGAGGCTTATTTATCCTTTATTTTCTTTTTGTAACATTAATAATCCGAAAATTATCTCGACTGTAAACTTTGGTAATTTTTTTTTTTTTAAAGGAAAAACAATTAGGATTTGTTTTTTGTAACTTGGTTTCTTTTCTGTAACTAATCACCAAACAAATAAAATAAACTTTGATCTGTGACATGGTAGCCAATTAAGTTATAAGTTATTGATGACATCTAATTAAGAACCAAGTTACAAGAGGATCCATTTTCAAATTCCCATTATAGCCATTACTAACACACCGTAATAATTCAGAGTTATAAGAGATCAATTATTCAATTTAAAAAAAAAATATTGCAACTCGAAAAATAAAAAACCGCATAAATCCAGATTACCTAAAAAATTTATAAATTAGTGATATTATCACTAAAAACACATACTCATTGACTTTTGACTCATGTTACAAGGACAAATAGAAATACTAGCTACATAATATGTAAATAGCCATTTTTTTATTTAAAAAAAAAGTCTTAGTGATAGGCAAAAACAGGTAAAACACTTACGGTAATTACCATTTTTCTTTCTTTAATCTTCCAGTTTGATTATGAAAATATTCCCACATATATTATATGTGTAAAACAGGTTAAAATAAACAATGCTGTGGCTAATAACCACTAGGTTCGGGTTTAAAATATGGTAGCTGTAGATTGGACATTGGAGAATACGATAATGGACTGCTGTGGTGCTGTTGTTGCTGTTGTGGTTGTGGTGACGTCATTGGCGGAGGCTGTTGTGGTTGTGTCTGTTGGCCCCCCATATTCACTGAACCCCCCAACCCGCCGCCTCCGCCACCGCCCATTACAACACCGCTTTGTCCAGGTGATGGTTCCATTCCCTGAGAAATTCTCCTTCCTCGTCGTCTAGATGGTAGCATACCTTTACGAGCCATGTAAAACCTAATAGTTGACATTGGGATGTTGAACATTTGTGAAGCTTTCTGGAATGTCATACCCTTACATATTGAATCCGCTGCACTTAATAATTCCGCGTCCGATCTGCGTATCCTTTGTATTTTACCAGGTGTCTCGCTGTTATTTGGTGAAGGTGTAGAAAAATTTGATGATGATAAAGTTTCGGTTAGTATTACATTAGGGTAGCCATTATTCAGATTCCAATTACTTCCTTCTGCGAACAAGGCCAAATTGAATTAATAAAGAGCACAAAATTTATTTATCTGATCATTCCATTGTTCTAATAAATAATCAGTGAAAAATGATCAATAAAATATTTTTTAAACTAGTAAATTAACAAAATTAAATCAAATCCAAGTTAAATTTTTATCTTTAATGAACATCATTTTAATTATCAAAAACGGAATTCGCTATAAATAAATCCTCAATGATGATTTAGAACGGTGAATAGAAAAAACGCTCAAATAAAAATTTTCAAAAAAATGAACTTAAATTAACAATTTCAAGCACTATGTATATTGTTCACATTACATAACTTTTCCTTTAGCTAAATAGGTGATATAGTTGAGTTTATAAATTAGTTAAGTAGAAGAGGGCTAAGTAGTGTATTGCAGTGGTTGTCAACTTTTTAGTACATATCGCCAATTTTTGTATCTCTGATGATATTGAACTTTCCTTAACGCCCACCGATGGCGCAGAAATTGAATTTAGCGAACTGAGTATTCTTATTATGAACTGAGATACTTAGTTAAGCTTTCCTATGAATTATTAGCTAGATTCAAAGGTAAGAGTTAATAATCAGAAATAAATTGGAAAAATATATATTAAAAATCAATCTGGAGAAGTTGTTGACAATATATTCGATGTATGAAGTAATAACAGAAAACTTCCATCGCCCGCCATGAAAGCTAGAATCGCCCATCGGTGGGCGTTAGGAACCAGGTTGACGAACACTGGTGTAGTAGTTATGAGATTGTAAATTGACACTTGTAACGGGGAAGGTCCCCAATTCGAGTTCCATATGTAGATGCCAAATTTATATTAGTTTAAAAAATGTTTATAGTAAACTATGTTACTTCCACCCCCGTCCACGACACCTAATTTGGTAGTTGGATGTTAAGTTCGTCTGAAAAATAGACACTACTTTACTTGTACTAAAGATTTTATCCAGTGAAGGCAGCAAACTGTTCATATGAAAAGTGTTAAGGCTTAATATAAATTATATTCAATAGAGTCATAGATGTCTTGTTTTTATAGTAAAAGTAATGTCTACTTTTTCAGCTATATGTCCAACTACCGTTCAGATGTGGACAGAGGTGGATAGCAAACATATTTTACTATAGACTACTCAAATTAATACATCAGGAATCGAATCCAGTAACAATAATAAAAATAAAAAGAATTTATCTGAGCGAGGGGACTTTCCAACAACTAGGATTATTAATAAGACTCCAAAATTAAAAATATACCTAGTTAAGCACTAGATATTGCGCAGTAAATAATTATAGAAATCTTTGTTACTTGAAATTGTTCATATTCTTCATTTTTAAGTACGAATTATTCTAAATGCGCTTGTAATTCTGTTCATTTTGTTATTGTGCGTTTTTTTCATTGAACCGATATAAGACAGCGAAGATAGACTTTTCGAGATTGAAGAACGCTTTTTAATATAAATCAAATCTACTTATTCACCAGGACCAATAAGGTAAGCCAAATGTACACTGAGTAGCAAACTTAACACTTAACTACAAAGAAAGGATTTCTTTACAATAAGACAACATTATTCTGATAATTTTTTTTATATTGTGTTAAAAGAGAATCAGTTATACAATTCAAATAAACAAACATTTAATTTGTTTTGGGCCTTAAATCGTTTTAACAACTTTTTCCCGTGTGTTTTGGGTCGTTGTTATCTTGCTGGAATATTAATTCATGAGTGGAAGAGATTCTCCACAAAAGTTGAAAGATAGTCATGACAAATTAACAGATAAATGTTTCGGTGCATAATATTAACCATTCGGTAGAGTTCTCCAACACTATAATGTTTAAAACAGCTTCTTACTATGATAGAAACGTCATTATGTGTTAATATTTATTTAACATGGTTTGGTTTAAGCGTTTCATTGTCGCTTATCCAAAAAAAGTTGGGCCACCAGAACATATTCTATTAATTTTGGTCTCATCCGACCAGATGACGCATCTACAATGGTCCCAGTGTCCGATGTTATATTTTTTAGCGCACATTAATTTTTTTCTCGGAAAGAGTATGTTCTTTTTTTTTTACATTCATATTTTCTCTTTCCTTGCCGCTATGATGGCTGACTCCTTACTAATTATCTTCCCGGCTTTTGTTCTAATAATTTAGCCGCCATTAATGCGGAAGAAGCTTCTCCGTTTTTAATAAACCTCCCTATCAGCATTCGGTTAGTGGCAGTATCACTGTAGGCGACCTCTGAAACATTGTTGAATTGACTTACCGAATACTTCTCGACCTTTTGCACTACAGACTGACTTACTAACAAAGCATTTCTGTAGAATATTCCTTATTACTTGTAGATTCTTCATTTTTAAGTAAATAAATAATTTTTAGATGCGTATTACATTTCCTTTATAGAAAATTATAAAAACTTAACATTAAATTGAAAATTAAAACTAACTGAATATACTATAGAAATACAAACTTAAAGAAATCTTATAGATTATATGGACACTAATTGGAGAAACAGTATTTTACGTACATTAAATACTGGAATAATAATCAACTGATATGTAGGTTAAAAAGTTGATTACAAGTACATTGCACTTGACAAAGCATAGAGTTTATAAATAAATTTGCAAACTTTACCCTAAGTAAATTCTGTATAATTTTTTGAATATGGTTATCATACAAAAAATAAGATTGCACATGTGTTCAATTTTGCTACTCAGTGTCTAATAAAAATAGTTATATTCAAATTATGATGATACTGTTAATACCTTCTGAAATAAGAACTTCACTGACAGTCAAAATAGGCTATTAAAGACTAAAGCAGTTACCTGCTTAAATTCATCATCATTTTCTAAATTTACAAGCTTAAGTCACAACTACATATAGAAACGGGCAAAAAACTTCGTTCTTCAATTCTGTTCGATTTAAGTTTTCGAAAAGCATTTTATTTTCCTGAATATGTTGGACAGTAGATTGTGTAATAAGTACGAGGAATAGTGATGTCCCGCAATTTGGAGAATTAATTGAAAAAGTAAAAAAAATGCCTAATATATTAGAATTTCTAATATTCAATTAAATTCTCCTTCTAATATTAAAGAAAATGAATATCCATTTTATTTAATTATTTTAATGTTAGCCATGACATTTACAATTACACTGAATATCGATCAAATAACAATACTAAATATTCTAACCTGGACTGCTGTCTAACTGTACCGAAGGACCTGCTGCGTTTAGAGAATATGCCGAACCAGTTTCATCAATTTGAAGTGAGTTATCATCCTAGAAAACAAAAAAAATGATATCAAGTCATATAATAAAAAATAAATTAATCGTCTGGTAAATGCTTAATTCATTTCAAATTTGTTTCATGAAAAAATTCAATCTCTAGTTAATGGAAGGGAACTAGTGAAAGAGAATCGCCAAAGCCACCCGCTCATAATGTTATTATCTAAAGCAAATTATACCATGAAATAAAGATATGCATAAAAGTAAACTTCTACTACGAGTTATCGCCACGTTTTCCTTACTCGATAATGTGGGAAAAAAATAATTCTTACATTCGTTTAAAACAAGCAATATATTTACCTGGTAAAAGTCATCGTCTAAATCTTCAAACAGTCCATTGTCCGCCAAACTGGTTTCGTTCTTTACCTTTGAATAAAAAAAAAAAATGTATAAACATGCTATTCACAACACCAGAATTATATTTTAAAGATTAATTTAAACATTTCTTATAACTATGAACTGAGGAATTCTTATTATGTTTTCATATCCTAAGAAATCCTACTTTTCTAATGAATAAATCACGTTAGATGCTGCTTGTTCTTTAATCTATAAGTTAAAGTTACATATTCGCTTCCAAAATTTTCGGCTTGGGATAGAATGAAATCTCAATAGGGTATTTTCCCTAGAGAGGGAAGTTTGTAATTTGATCCAGGGTTAAGTAATTAAAAAAAAAAAAAAAAAAAAAAGAAAGAAAGAAAAGATAGCTTCAGTAAGTAAAACTCAGAATCATATAAACGGGTCCAAGATTTAACGGATTAAATGTTTTCTATCAGTGACTTATGGTAAATATCGACCACGCCCACACCAAAAAAGGACCCATGAGACAAGTACCACATTTGACAAAGAAAAAAGGGTTAAAACTTTAGTTAAATTATTTTCTATTTTTTAGCTATCTAGAAGGTTTTAATTAACTTTGTAACTACGGCTGCAATTTGTATAATTTGATTTTTTTTCCCCCCTTTATTCTCCCACTTTTTAAAAACTCAATAATTTCTATTCATTAGAAACCTTCTTCTGCTCCATGAATCTGTGCATACACTGGCAGCAAATAAAAAAATTATTGAAATAAACAATTTTCTAATAAACATTAGCACATACATGTACATATCTGATGTAATAAATCCATCAAAAGACTGGATTTGTAAGAAAAAAAGCATTTTCTATAAATATATATATTTTTTTAATTTATTAATTAAATTCAAGGATAAAAAAATCTTACATTGGTTAATTACACTCAATGTTTCATAGCATGAAATGCAACAGCGAAATCCTAAAGACAAAATTACTTATGGCGATTATTAAGCTAGGTCACGTGAAGTAAATATTCAGTGAGAATTTTTTTTTTTTTATACTGTTATAAAAAAATGTTATACTACCTTAAAGTCAAACTACCAAAAAAGACAATCTAATAACAAAATAATAAAGTGCACCAATGTGACATTCCACTCAGATAACCAATTAAGGATTTCTCAACGAATAAAAAACAAATATGTTTCTAAACAAAAAAGGAATTAGTTTAAATTATACATGTGCTAGTTATCATTATCATTAATCTTTATCATTGCTGTCATCAGGTCTAATATCAAATATCTATTAAAAAATAAATTCTTGAAATTTCACCAAATTTTGTTTTTATCCAAAACACTTTCTGATTCGTAATTCATTGGGATTATTATAATCATTGGGAATTATTATATTGGTAAAAAGGTAATAATGGATCGTGGAAATCGTAACTTGCAAATGGAAATTTAATTTGATTAAACAATGAAATAAATTAATACAAAAAATAAGATTAGCATATGTACAAATCTGCCTAGTCAAATTACTATTTAATTATTCTTTTCAGAATAAAATTCTATAATTAATTTATTTCAATGGTAATTTTGATCTATTCACTACTTCAACCAAATTTCAATCTGTTTAATTATGACAAATAAAAAAGAAAACTATTTTATAAGAATAAATTGCAACTGATTTCTCTCCCAATGTTTAACGTAGACTTGTAATCATTAAGTACAATCATGGCTTAAACACGCATGAGCAATCCAAAATAAATAAATTTTATATTTATTGATAGAAATGAAATAATCAACTTTCCAAGAATGAAAAAATGGTTTCTTAAAATTTTATAAAATGAAATTTAGTGAACATGGAAATTTAATAATAGAAATTTCTGGCAAGAAATAATGATTACTTCGCAATGTTAAATTTTGAAACTAAAAATAGGTGCATACTAATTTAAATTAAAACAATCCATTAATTTCGTAACAGCTGTAATTTATATCCACTGATATCATATATTTTTCTATAATGGTTATGAAAAAGATTTCTAAACAAAATTTAATTGAAACTTTTGTTGGTTTTATAATGTAATTTGGTTACTTACACTTGAATTTACAGGTGTGGAAGGTAGAGAATGCTCATTACTTTTTAGTGGATCTGTAGTATTAACGGTGCTCGTTGGTGTTTGGTTGTTATTATTATTGTTATTATTATTATTATTATTACTACTTGAAAAGTCACCGTTCGGTTGTGTAAGATTGTTATTGTTAAGTTGATTATTATTGTTACTCGGTTCGTTACTCGTTTCACCTTCTGTTCGACGCTTCTTTTGATTAGCAGAATCAGAAGAATCCGTAACCCGTGGAATTGTGAGTTTCTGAGCACCCGGTTCTCCTTGCCCACAAAGACCCCTCACTTCAAGAGCTTCTGCAGCTTTAAGTAGTGAAGCCAGCTCATCTTGTGTCACATTAACTTCACCTTTATACATAAAATCCACTAAAGCCTGAACTTCCCAATATTTCATATCTTTCATAAAAATAATGGGATGCTGACAAGGATTTTGCACCAAAAGTTTTTCGAAGTACGCACTACAAGCACTGAGAACAACTTTATGACACTTAACCATCCGCGATTCACATGCCAATGTCACGTCAACGAAATGTTCATTGGTCAATAATTTTGGAAAAGCTGATTGTAGATTACTTTGGTAGCTGTTCCACCGAACACAAAATTGTTGTGGTGTATCTTTGGTTGTAGTAGCCATTGTCTTTTACAACCGAAGGCAGCAGAACTGTAAAAAAATAGAATTAAGTATTCTTAAGTTTAATTAACACTTTAATTTACGTCGTACTTCAATTTTGAATTTTGCAATTTTGAAAGAAGGCATAACAGTGATTAGTGAGAGCTTAAACCCAATCAGATAACTTATAAAATTAGTGTGTCGTACATTACACACAATCTATGAAATTTACTATTATTTATAAATTGTTCGAATCCTTATAAACTATTAAGCATCAATAAGTTAAGATGGCGACAATCTTTGCACAAGACACAAATTCCTGGAATTTGTTAAAAATAAACAATTTCTTGTATTAAATACCCTTACCATCAATAAGAAGTCAGGATAAACCCTAAATCTTCATTTGGCAATATTTCTGATGTAACAAGAATGACATTAAAAAAGCCCTCGGACCAAATAAATAAATACGTCCCTTCACAATACACCCCAAAGGCACAGTAGCGTCAAAACTAGGGGAAGCTTTTCTACAGAATCGGGGGAAGAGACAAAAGACAGCGATGGCAGCGACATCTACTCGAATTAGATATTTAAATTTTGATAGTGTTCTAATACGAATTGAAATCTTAGATTTTCATTCCTACACTTGAGATTTGAACTAAATTTAATAAAATAGTAAAATACAAAAAAAATGTAAGTAATGCTCTAGAAATATAAAAAACATAAATGACGTTTTATTATATATTTTTCTCTTTTCACTATCGGCTAATTTTCTGTTTATCAAAATTTACTTACATTCTTTTCTTAGAGTTCTAATTATTTATAACCATAGTATTATTCTGCATATGACTTTTAGGCAAATGAAAATTCTTTAAATAAAAGAGCAAATATCGAACGAGAATAAATTAATAGTTCAGAAATGGATTAATAAAAATTTGTTTTGGAAAAAGAAATTCATTTTTTTTCTAATCAGACTTCCACTTTACTGCTTTAAATGTTATCACTGGAGAATTTAGAATTCAGATCCCATTTTTGAATACAGTACTTACCAAAAATAATTCTTAAATTACTTCAGATTTATAATTAGCCGACAAAAAACAAATATATTATTCTACTAAATGCATTCAATCTTTCTTTTGGTTTTGAAAAGTTGGGTAACTGCTAACAAATACGTCCTTAGAAACTTCTGCTATGCTTCTGATCTCGAACTTATCCATTTTTTCAATATTAAAAATGTAGATAATTTTTTTTTACTTTTGCAAATAACTATACTATAACCATGATTGTATAATGACTGTTTCACTCTTATTTCTTTTAGATAAGTTAAGAGACAAATTATGTTTATTTTAAATCGATTCCAAATCACTGCTTCGTTAAGGGAACAAAATTATAAAGCCTAATCCTTTGAAGTCCTTTGAATTCGTTGCCATTAGGCAGTATTTTTGTATGAAATAAAATACTTTCTAAGAATGATATCCAATAATTTAAACGAGAAACAGTCTGAAATATTTGTAAACAATTCGTAAGTTATTGTCCCTACAACTAAGAGCTGAAAAATCATTAAAAAAAAAATACTTTCCAGTAAATGTTTGACTAAGTCTTTATCTTATAATTTTATTTCATCAAATACGATGATTGTTGAGAGTATCCAATGTAAATGAAACGTATAAATTTCTTGTTAAACATTCCTTTTTTTTAAAAGCATTTTTTGAAATTTAGTTTGTTTATGTAAAACAAGCATTCATTTCTTAGTATTGAAAACAATTTACATTTTCGATCTGTATTTACTATTTTCCATGTCATATTTTCAATATTATTATATTAATGTATGAGACAAAACATTTCTTGAAATCAATAACCTGTTGCTACTCAAATTTTTTGGATGAGATTAGAGGGTAAATTGAAGCAATTATTAATAAAACAATTAAAAAATATATTTTCAACTTATTAATTTCTAAACTTTACTAATTCAGAATAAAAAATTTATATGAAATAACATTTTTGAATTATTATTTTACAATACATAAGTACTGTACATAACTTTTATAAACCATTTAGCGAAATACAAAAAGAAATGAAAAAAAAAACATGAAAAAGTAAAACATTTCATACATATTGTTCATAATTGTTTTTAAAAGCAATAGTAAGTACTTCAATAAATCACAAATTATATAAATCATATGTAATTACAAACATAATTGGATTAAATAAGATATAAAATAAAAATAAAATAATTTGTTCTTGTATTTTCTTTATTTTACACTTTTTCCACAACTTTGGGGGAATGGTTACGATTGCATTACATGGAAGGATAAAATAATTCACATTAGGCAGTTTTTTAGCTACAAACTGAAAGTCAAGAATACATATTCTCAATACACTTTTTCCTCTGTCTGATCTTTAAGCTGTTGTAATTAAATAAAACCTCCAGAGCATTGTGATAAATATGGAAATATATTTAATATCAAATATTTCTTGAAATAATGGAAAACTGTGGAATATAAAAATCCAGTAACGTCTTATTTATTACTGTAAGGTTAAAATACTGTACGCAAAATAAATGTAGGTACATGTAATTATTGTAATAATTTTCATATTAATAAGTAATACATCTAGAATACCCTGCCTGTCGGTTTATGCTTTCGGTGTAACAATGCCACCTGCAAAAAAATTAAAAAATCATATAGAATAATTAATTTTAATCTGTTTTTATTTATACAACTAAAAATAAATATCTCTCTTCACTAGAAATATTAATTATGACTGAATGTTAAAAAACAATTGTTTTTATTTTTTAAATAACTAAGAAACAAAGAACCGATCCTTTGGAAAATGAAATAGATGAATGACGTACGATTCATGTATTCAATGGCATCCATTATATATACCTTTTAGTGAAGCCATTAAATAGCAAAAGTAAAAAAAAAAAAAAAAAATTCCCTGAAAATGCTGCAATGCGAATGTATTCTAAACTCTTCCTAATCAGAGTTTGAATTCTACTAACAAACTGGGGCAATGATTGGCTTAGGAGAATATCCATGCGCTACTTTTTATACCGCTGTATAAAAAGAATAAGGAAAAGTATATGAATAAAATGGTTCCACAATGTTTTATTTATTTATTTTTTTTCTTTAGAATTCTCTACACTTCGTTAGTACATTCACTGCCAGAAACTGAACTAGGATTTTTTTTTCAGCTGTGGCATAATTGATGCAAGACGGCTTCGGACCTTTGAATCTAGCGGTAAACTGTTTGTTTTTTCTTGAGCACCCCAACATTAGAATAGATTCTTCACTTGAAATAGAAGGAAATTTTCAGCTCTTTCTTAATCGTTATCAGTCTCAAATTTTGAGTCAGAATGATTTTACCGTAATTAAAACAGAACCTGCCCTTCCCCCTCAAACGATCTGTAAATTCACTAGTTTAAATAGATGAAAAAATATATGCAAGAATAAAAACTTACAAAATACTTACCAATATTATCAAATTTCGTGTACCTATAAGATTCTAATCCAAGATCTGCTTCTTCACCATCGTCCGGACTAAGTAAGTGGCCATCAGGTTCCGGTTTAGGCCATGTGAAAAATCTAAAAATAAATAACATTTGCTGAATTAAACGATTTTTTGCCGAAGAAGAAGAACGATAGTTCCTTCCCTTTCTGTAAATCCTCTTCAAATAAATTGATAGATAAATATCGGGTGCTAACGTTGGCCACAAAATTCAAAAGAGGTACAATGTTACGTGGAATAATAACTTATTGCTATTAACATTATGTATATGATGAAGAATGATTTTGAGAATGATGAAGGAATTGAAACAAAAATTATCTTTTTTTTTTACCTGCTGATTGAACTTGAAGCCGACTGAGAAGGAGACGGTCTGTCAATATCATCTAATCCTCTGTGTATCGAGACGTCTAATTCTTTTTCGTAAGCAGACACAGCAAGTTCATATTCTGTTGTGGTTAAACTTGCTCGAGTAGGCTTTTTATATCTAGCAAAAAATAATAAAAGTAAAACTATTAAAAATAGGAAAACGCGCCTGCTACATTTGTTGAAACAGTTTTTTAAACTTGTAGAAAACCTAGATCAGGGGATCCCAATCTTTTTCATGTATTTTATCTTTTTCTCTTATTCATTTTATTATTATTATTATTATTATTACTTTTTTTTTAATGTACAACATTATTATTCCGCTATATACATAATTTTGCCAACACAAACCCCCATTTCTACTTGCAAATATAAATGTCTTTTTCTGAGATTCTGCCTCTAAATAGTAACTATTTTTTATTTTTTAAATAACCGAGAAATTAGCCATCATGGATATTATTTAGATTTTTGGTTAAAAGAAAAATAAGCAAGAGTAAAATGGACAAGAAGTGAGTGTAATGTTCCTTCTGATATATGCCTCTACCTTCTGTTGGTAAAATCAAACATATGGAAGACGATCGAAGTTTCAGTATTATTACTAGCATCCAACATACATTCAAAAGCTATTTTCATTTTTGTTATTATAAGTCTTTGGTCATTTAAGTTATAAATTTATTTCACTTACTTCATTATAGCTTAGCGAATTTTCGTTGCTTTGATCATTACTGTCTATTTTATTGCAATATACTCGCATACACTTCTCAATTAAGTTTTGCCGTTCATCTCATAACCCACTGAAGATATAACCATGGAGTGCAAAATTTATTTTTTTATTACTTTTAATCTATTTTTTTTAGTTAAATGAATTAAAGACATGCAAAAGTAGTCAAAACAGGGGTTTATAATTCTCTAAAGATCATTTTCGGGCAAAAATTTATATTCAGATTCTTCTGACCCAAAGACTCCATCCTTGACGTTTGACACTTATCACACCATGTGCATTCAAGTAAAATATTTTACTAATTTGCTTAGAAATTAAGCTTGAAAGTTCTTCGATTCCTTTCAAATTTTGTGCGACCCTTAAGGGACTTAATTGGCCCGTTTTGAGAACCCCTGTCCTAGATGAAATTTTCGAAACGAAATTGAAAAAATAAAAATAAATATCAAGTTTCATTCTCATAAATTCAATTATGGAAACTTACAATTTTAGCAGTAAGGAAGATACAACAACTGATACTGAACTCATTGCCATAGCAGCAGAAGACATCCAGGGCTACAAATAATTAAATTTAACAAAAATACAAGTATTATTTCTGAAATAATAAAACTGAAATTGTTATTTAAAATAATTACCACCAAAGTAAGACCAAAAGAACTGAATGCACCTGCAGCCAATGGAATTCCCACGAGATTATATACACTAGCAAAAAAGAAATTATATCTAATTCTTTTTACAGTTTTTCGTGACAGATCTAAACATCCGATTACATCAAGCAGATCATTCTATTAAAACAAATTTAAAAAAACTTATTTTAATTTCAGTAATAAATTATTACTTAAATAATTTAAACATCTGAACAAAATAAAACCCACCCTCATAAGAACAACATCGGCAGCTTCTACTGCAACATCCGTTCCAGACGCAATAGCAATACCAACATTGGCTTGAGCAAGAGCTGGTGAATCGTTAACACCATCTCCTACCATTGCTACTTTTAAATTTTTCTCTTGTAATTGCTGTATTTTTGCTACTTTATGAGAAGGTAATACTTCGGCGAAAACCCGACTGATACCAACCTACATAAAAAAAAAAATAAAACAATAGATAATATGACAATTTGTGGCATGACTAAGATACAAGTGTAGTTCATATATTAATCTGACTACCTCCTTAGCAATAGCAACAGCAGTTTTTCTATTATCACCAGTTAACAATATAACTTGAAGTCCTCTCCTTTTTAGCGTATAAACGGCTAAATGTGCTTCAGGTTTCACAGTATCTGTTACACTCCACATTGACACAAGAATACCTAGGGTTCAACAAAACTATTTTATTCTCAAATATAATCGTGTTTATGTCTACTGTAAATTCAGATACTTAAACTTTTTTTTTTATAAGTTGGAGAATAAAAGAACTCTAAGAACAATAGAAGTGAGCAGAATTATTTGTCTAACTGATGATTTTAACGCTAACGTACTTAAAATAAATTGATAAAAATTAATGAAATAGAGGCTATAAAATTGTGATTATAAATAAGCTTTATTTCATATTAATTTTTAGAATAAGGGAGTTAGGACTAATCTCCCATATTAGTTCCGCCTTTGTTGATATGTCTGTGATTATTGTATTTTTATAACAGATAGAATAGAATAAAAGCGCGGGGGGGGGGGTCCTCATTCCACTCAGACCTACAAAACGAAGTCTATTGTGGATCTCCTAAAATTATAGCACATCCCCAGCTTCGCCTCCTAATCAGGCCTAGCAAAGCTGAAAGCGGCTCCGTCATGAAGCTCATAGCTTCGGGATTGCCTGACCCCAATTGAAGAAACCTTATCCTCGCCAGGCCGGCGCACTCGCAGAGGATGTGCACCGGGGTCTCTTCCTCAGCCTTGCAGAATCGGCATACCACGCTATCTGCAAGTTGTAGTTGGTGCATGTGCCGATTTAGCACACAATGCCCGGTTAGTAGACCCACTATTAGCCTTATATCCCTTCGGCTATGGTTCGGTAGATCCCTGATGAATTTAGGCAAATGTCACTCGATAAAGAGTTTTGCCTGCCTCTGTCCTGATGTTCACTCCCACCAAAGCAGACGCTATTCTTCTATGCAACCTTTGATAGAAGTTTGAATTAGGCTCCTGGACAAGCCGCAGAAGAGTTCGGGGCCTATGAAGATATCCTGCGAACTCTCCCTCGGCAGATAAGAAAAGGACCGACAGATAAAAAAAGATAAACTGATGGAAACTCCTAGGACGTGATTAATATTCCTAAGCAGAAAAAGAAGATGAACCTAAGGAAGAAAGGAACGAACCTTCTTTCTGACAGTTACTACATTTCCAGGACTCTTCCATTTTAAATATTACAGTTATGAAGGAAGCTTTGTGGGGAAAGAAGTACATACAATTAATATTAGCAATTCATTCTTACCATTAATGGCACAAAGAACTGCTGTATGCCCTAAATCTTCTTCTACAGACATCATATAATCGGCTACCGATGGTAAATTAATAGCATTTCTTCTTAACCATTCCCTGTTACCAATAAGTACCTAAAATTTCAGTATTAGTACTATATTTTCTTATTCCATTCACTAACTATAACAAAAAAAAATGTTACCTACTTCATAGCTGTTAGGTTCATTGTCAGCATTGTAAATATTTAGAGATCTATCTGGTCCCAATCCGCTGTCGGTTGGTTGCCTTACCAAATTTACCGTCTCAATGTTAACCCCATTTAACAGAAGTGGATCATTTGGTGAACTAAAAATAATAATAATAATAATAAATAAATTTCCTCTTGCTATTACATTTTTGTGTCCAAATTTTTAAAATTGTCTTTCTTCTATAAAAAATTTGAAAATTTTTAAACCTCCCAAGCATTTGAAAATTACATCAAAATGAAAAATCGCAAAACTCAAACTGAGTTTAGGAATCTTTCGGGAATCCGTAGTAAAAGATATGGTCAGAGCCCGTCAACCATTAAGCGCTAATTACTGAATATTTGTCCGCGATTTGTTGAAAACAGTTCCAAACATATGCTTCAAATTTGATTTACCTACTTTGCATTAATGGGGTTTTCTCCAAAGTGTCATTTAATGTACAGTTCCCAGTATTTATATTATAAAAAAGGGAAGGACAATTAAATATCAAATATATACAACTTATTATTTTACATTACTTGACATTAACTTATCTCATTTACCTAAATACTACGCTACAGGATACATTAAGTTCGTTAAAAAGGATATTCACATTATTTTTTTATGGTCACTTTATTATTACTGAAATATTGCATTAGTTTTAGATTTTCAAAATTGAGTTTTCACTGGAAATGCAGCTCCAATCCGTTGGAAACAGATTATTTAATCTTGTTATATATCCGACAGGCATGTATACAATTTTTATCAGAAACTTTTTTCTTTAGATTTTGGGGTTATGAAGTCTGATAGATTGCAGTTAGAGAAAGTCGTGTAATTGCTTATATTTAAGAACCCCCCAAAAGAAGAAGAAGAAGAAATTATATGGATCTTTGTGTTACTTCTACAACTAAATTGACGTTTTAGACAAACAATCTTACAGATTTTTGTAATTTTTAAGTTTATCAGAACTAGAAGTTCTTTCTATCATTGTTTCTATGTGTGAAATGGTGCAACGTAACCCACAGCCGGCTACAGCTTGGAAATTAAGGCACTTCCCAGTAATTTCACCATTAATTGTATGTTTCACAAAGTCAACAATGGCTGAAAAAAGTAAAAAAAAAAACTGAATTAAAGAAATATTCAATACTAAGGGCTGCAAAAATTCATGGTGCAAAATTAAATTGAAAGAATTACCCGATGCTATAGGATGTTCACTACTGGATTCTGCAGTCCCAACTATTGATAATAATTTCTCCATAGAGCACTGGCCATCATTTACAAACAGACAAATTTTATTTACCTTCGGTTTGCCTTGAGTTATGGTGCCAGTTTTATCAAATACTACACATTGTACCTAAATCAATCATAAAAATTTGAAGGAATAAAAAAAATTATCAAAATCTTAATAGAAAGAAAAATTGATCAATTTTGGCTATAAGCTTTAACCCTTTATTTTTACCTTATGAGCATTTTCTAATGCTTCTGCACCTTTGATCAAGATTCCATTAAGCGCTCCGACACCAGTGCCAACCATAACAGCCGTTGGAGTTGCCAAACCAAGTGCACAAGGGCACGCAATAGCAAACACACTGAGAGCACATCTGAACGCAAACTGGAATATTACTTCTTCGTTGGAGAATCCGTGCTTACTTTCTTCCTAAAAATTTAACGTAAATTTGTAAAAAAAAATGCAATGGTTTTTGCAATTAACTTTGCACAATTATTTAAATCCTTACCGATATAGGAATATAAGATACATTAATAAATCCAATAGTAACCCAAGTTATTACGGTCAGTATTGAGATCCCGATTACAAATGGAACAAAATAACTGGCTATCTTGTCAGCTAAATGCTGTATAGGAGCTTTACTGGTTTGTGCTTCTTCAACCAATTTGACAATTTGTGCTAAAGTTGTTGACTCACCGGTATGCGTGGCTACCATTAAAATTAATCCACTTTGGTTTATAGAACCACTAATCACAACCCCACCTAGAAAGTATTATTATTCTTTATTTTTGCATAATTTGAATACAAAATTGTTTGCAGTTTTACTTATTTATATTTAGCTGTTAAACAAACAAAAACCGAAAAATATATCTCTTATCAGAGACATTTTCCGTGGTAGGCTGCTTCATTTTGTGGTCAGCGACCGGTTTCGGGCGTTCGCCCCATCTTCAGGAGGGAGTGTGAAACTAAGTTTCTCTGTGCAAGTCTGTGTTGTCACACTGTCTGAAAAACGCATCTGAAGATGGGCGAACGCCCGAAACCGGTCGATGACCACAAAATGAAGCAGGCTACCACGGAAAATGTCTCTGATGCTTTCCAGCTCTGCGGAACAACCACCACAACAATATAACTCTTACCTTTTTTCTTGACTACAGGCATTGATTCTCCGGTAATCAAAGATTCATCACATCTAGAATTACCAAATATAACTTTCCCATCGACTGGAACTTTTGCTCCAGGTACTACCTGTAAAAATAAATATGGAATAGTATACAATGTTTATGGTAAAATACATTCAATTTCCTATTTAGTTTTACAAAACTAAATCCAATGCGATCTTATTATGGACGATTGCATGTCATATTTTATGCAGTCAAATATAAAGTGTATCATTTAAAGTGAAAGTGAGTAAGTTGTTATGATAAATTCCTCTGAAGACATTTTAAATCCAGAAAGTTGCAGATTTTCACCTTTGCAGGACCTATGTGTATTGAGATATGTGTGTGAATATGTATTGGCATGTTAGTTTATGTAGGTAGGCTGGCATATCTGCAAGCACCCAAGCCTCTGATGCTATTATATTTCTATAAAGGTAATTCTTTGATTTACTTACTTTTAATATATCTCCTCGTTGAACCAAGTCTACTGAGATGGTTTTTTCAGACAATACTTCAAAATCTGGTCCAATCGTTACTAATTGAGCTTCCGTTGGCTTTAGACTCAGTAATTTTGATAATGCTTCCGACGTTTTCCCCTAAATATCATGAAAATTTAAATTTCCTGGATTAAAGATTTACTATGGTAACTAGATATTAATAGAATTATTAATATAAATATAAATTAAAAAACAGGGGTTCCCAACAGTGTCGGTATCTACTGCATGCATAGGTGTCGAGATGAGGGTTGTATGCATCGATGGACATATCAATATTTTAAATATTCAGAATGTTCAAAGTTCAACAGCCCTCAGAATTTTCCTGAGATACATTCTCAGAACAAAAGATCTTTTGGAAGAATATCAGGGAGATGCTCCCTTGGAAATGAAACATTAAAATATCCGAAACTCACAATTCTTTTTTCTCTTTTATTTTTGAAAATTTATACAAAAATACATTATATAAAAGTTTAAAGCAATAAATTTTATATCCGCTGACGTAAAAACAGTGCTTCACTAGGTTATTGTGAAGTTGTATTGCAAATCTAGAATACAATCCACTTATCTTAATGAATATTGCAACACACAATACTTGCCCTTGAAAGTTGCATATAATTTTTAACAAATTTCCAAATTTTGTTTTATACCAGCTTCTATTTTTTTGTTTTATAATTGAATGTGAAAAACTACTAAAAGTTTTTTCGGACATTTGAGCTTAACTATCGGGCGGCATATCCCATATATATTCAAAGGATTTTTTGTTATGTTTTTAAACCTAAAGAATCTATCTCTAGATTCACTAAGTTTAGTCGCTTGCCATTAAATACCTTTATATCCATTAATATATTGAAGGGAAAGTCAATGTCAAAACAATTATTGTTTTAATGTTAAATGGTAGTTCCTAAAGCGGTTCCTAGAGGGAATCGTTACAGAACTATTGTTCGGACTGCACGAAGGAACCTTCTGGCTAATAGGAAAGTAACAGTGAAAGGAAAGCAAAGTGTCACTCGCTTAAACCATCTCTCAAACAGTACCGAAAAAATAGTACAACTCCTTAATTCTGAAGTAGAATAATCTAACTAATCCTGACTTATAAATTTTCGGCATAACAGATTAACAGTAATATATTTACCAATTTGTGGAGTAAATAAAAAATCTGATGAGAAACTTAACACTGTTTTATATATTAAAGTTAATTTCACCTCAAATATTATACATTATAAAAAAAATTTAATATTTAACTACACAAAAAAAATATATTTTCTCAGTCCCTTAAACACAAAAAATAAGCTATTCACACATATTAATTGTCTCTTTTAATTTTTAATAAATTTAAAAATTAACCAGGCATAAAAAATACTCTATTGAAGATGAGATTCGTCCATAGTAACGTCTATGGAAAAAAATTAAACTGACTTTTATTTGAAATCCTGGTCTAGAAATTCAACAACAACAAAAATGTGTTGTGAAACACTCACACAACATTCTCATACTCCTATTAATACAATTATATATAAAATGACAAATTTTCTTGTAAACTTTAATTTTCGCTCATTTGTCCTGACATAAATGTGAGAGATTGAACGTGAGTGGACCAGTTTAAAGGAACTCAAAAACCTATTCTGTAAACTTGCATTAACCGATTTACTTCAAATTTGAAATTCTAACAGTGCTTCTACTGTATAATCAACAGTATATAGTGACAGAACCATATATTGAATTGAAGTAGAACTTTAGAGGAAAGCTAAGGAATGTTACTGTTCCCCCCTAGACCCTCCAAAAAATCAATTTTCTCGGGAAAATGTTTCAAATAAAATGATCGATTTGTGTAGTTAATAATCGATAGTATACGATGTTTAAAAAAAACAACAAAAATCATTGATCTATTTTCAAGAGTAAACGCGGTGGTAGAATCAAGACAAAAGAATCAAGTTTGGGCTTCTTGCGATTTTTCGTTTTTGAAATATTTTCTAAACACCTTTTGACTATTCGCTAAAAACATTTTTTTCCAGTGAAACTCAATTTCGAATATTTGGAATGATCGCAATATATCCTTTTACCGGAAGTAAGAGAAAGTAAAGAAATCTGGAATAAAACACACACAACTTTCTCTTACTCCTCTTAATATAATATAATTATATAAATACAATGTTATAAATAAAATAGATAGGTTTATACTTATGAATTTAGTATTCCAAGATCAAAGCAAATTGTTACAGCCATTTTCGAGAAAATTCCAAAAACTCAAAACCTATTCTATAAAATTGCACATCCGGTTAACCAATTTACTTCAAATTTGGAATTCTTGCAATGATTTTAATGTATATTAATATTATAGAGGTCGTACTTTAGAGGAAAGATACGCTATAGTTTAATAATTTTTTTCATGAAATGATTCATTTCTGTAGATAGCATACTAAATTAAAAAAAAATCGTGAGAGCCTTTTTCAAGAAAATCGCGAATAACTGAAGGAAAAAAACTTCAATAAAGTCGCACTTCCGGTTGATGAATTTTGGCGAAACCTTCGTGTCAAGTGTGGTGGCACTACCTAATATGGAATACCAAGTTTGAGCTTCCTGCGATTTTTCGTTTTTGTGATTTTTCACACACACACACACAAATAGACCATTCGCCAAAAACACTTTTTTTCGTACTAAAGAGACCTCAAAACAACTACTATTTTCGATGAAAACTTAATTTCGAAAAGTATAATATTTAAAAGACTAAAGAGAAAGTAAAAAGGAGTGATAAAAGATGGAAGAGGGCCTTCTTACTAAGTTTTATTTTATAATCCTTCCCTCATAGGAAAATTAAATTTTTACGGCGAGAAAGAGACAATGTACAGTTTCATTTTCTAATTTCATTTACCTCTCTCTCTCTCACACACACACACACACACACACACACTGTGCTTGTTAGTAAGGGATTAGGATCAGGGTACTATCTGCTAAGTACAGTCCCTAAATTTTTTTATTCTCCTTCTGGGTTCCTCTTTCGTTACTTTGTAACACTTTTTTTTTATAAGTTTTATATAAGTTTTTATAAGTTTGCATAAGTTTGTGAACCCAAACTATCTTTCCAAATTATTCTTACCTTTGCTATACTTTCTAACCATCTTCCTAATGAAATAAATACAAACAACATAGGAGGTGTGTCAAAAAATGTAACAGGACTATATCGATGACCAAATCCAATGGCAAATGATAATACAATCACAGAATAAATATATGATATGGTAGTAGCCAGAGATACTAAAACATCCATATTAGTTGTACCATGTCTTAAAGCTTTAATAGCGGCCTTATGAAAATGCCAACCACCTAAAAACTGAAAATTAAGAAACAAAAGTATAAATTAAATATTTTGTCTTACTAAGAATTTTGAAATTTTTTGAGAAGCTCAGCAGCAACAGTTTGAGTTAATTACCTGAACAGGTGTTGAAAAAATAAACATTAGACAATTTTCAAGAGATAACCCAGGAAATAAATAAATCATCTGATCATGGGTAACATGTCTATAAGACATTTCGAACATAAAATAAAACATTGCAATTATACATGGACCACCAAACACTAATGATATGATAAAGGAACGCCGCCATTGTTTAATAGTTTCCCTGTAAATGAATTATTGTAATTATTATTATTATTATTGTACAAATGATTACGAAACTTTCTCTTTCTGTAATTCACAAATTTTATTCAAAATTGGCATTTATGGCAACATATTACTGTATAAACAATCTAGAGAACATATAAGATTCAAACTAGAAATTATCCAACAAAACCATTAATATTCTTAATATTGCATATATATGAACGGGCTGTTAAGAGGGTTACAAAGGAAGATCAAAAAGTGAAGATCTATCCATATTTGGTATGCTCACCGCTTTAAAGAAAAATCGAGCCATTTTTTAGAAAACTGGGAAAACAATTCGAAATTCTGTCACGATCACAAAGTTTCCTCTTTCAGCAGGAAGAGAAAGTAAAACAAAATATTAAATTAATTTCTTATTTATATTATTACGATTTATACCTATGATCTAAATAACTGCCAGCATCCTTGTCTTTGTTTGAAATTACAGAAGCAGTAAATCCTAATTGTTCTATAGCTTCGATAATATCTCGAGCTCCTGTTTCCACCGGATTAAATAGAAATGTCCCCCGCTGAGTTGTAAGAGATACATTAGCTGAAGTAACCCCTTTTAATTTGGCAACATTTGTTTCAATTTTATTTACACAGGAAGCGCACGTCATACCTACTATCTGAAATAAGGGAAAAATAAATTATATATATACAATTTTTATTTTTTTAAATTTTTTTAGCGATAGGAAAGAACAATATGTCACAATTAGGTATATAAAAATGAATCTCTTTACCTTAATGGAAACATGCCCTTCGAATGATTCTTCTTCACTCAGTACTTCAGATGGAAAACCTAATTCTGTTATTGAACTTGCAATAGCATCAGGAAGAACTTGACTAGAATTGTATTTAACTTCTGCTTTTGCGGCAAGCAAGGCAATTAATATATTATGCACTCCTGATTAGAAACAAAATACATTCTCTTATCAGATTCGAAATAAAAATTACTAAAGGCACTATAAGCAAATAGTAAGAAATACTTCTTTACTGCTATAAAATATTGTATATTGCCATGAAATATGAGCTTTCTGTAATAATGCTACGAGATTTGAACTGTATGATGCCATTTTTGATTAGTTTTATTAATGCAATTAATGCAGGGTAAGAAACTGATGACAAAGAATATGTTTGTACGAATAAAACACTAATATACATAGTAAAAAAAAAGGCTTTCTACTATTTCCAAACCCAAAAGTTCTCTTCATATTGTCGTCTACTCTGTAGAAAACATGTACATGTACAAAAACTAAATTTAACGACATTTAATCAAAGAAAGAATTATTAGACAAAATTTTTCTTCTTCTATTTCAGACAAAATGTTGCCATAAAACAATTAGGCTTACACATATTTGATAATCCAGACTAAATTTCAATGAAGTACAAGTACAGTGGGTAAATAATGAAAAGGAAATCTTCGCAAGTGAAATGTGCTCCTCTCTGCTGATATTATTTTCAATAAGCATCCCCCAAAAAAGTCAACAATCGACCGGAAATAATCCTTTGTGGAATAACGCTCAGTGATTAGATTTTTAGTTGCAGAGGATATAAAAGGTAGTCAAATCCACGAGAGAATGTGGAAAGAGTACGGGAATAATTGTTTAAACCATTCGAACGTTTACAAATGGGCAGAACAGTTTAAAAGTGCTGTGTAAGTGTCTGTGACGAGCAACGAAGTGGACGACCGGTTGAAGTTGCAACTTCCTCCTTCGAATCTCGCATTAACGCGTTAATTCAGGACAACAGGCGTATTACTATTGAAATGATAGGTTAGGAAGTGCACGTGATTGTTGTAACTGTCCATAACATTATTCACAATAAGCTGCATACAAGAAAACTTGTGCGAGATGGGTTCCAAGACCATGTGCCCACACAGGCACGGTTAACTCAAAAAAACTTCAAAAAAATGGGATGGGAGATCCTTTCCACATCCCCTCTACAGCCCCGAACACGCCCCATCGGCCTTCCATTTGTTTGGACCCCTTAAAAAGGCTTTACGAGGGAAACGTTTTCAATCCAATAAAGTAGTTAAAAATCTGGTGCAAAGGTGGCTTCGAGATCAACCCAAAGAATTTTATGGCAGAGGCATACACAAATTAGATGAATGATGGGACAAGTGTATAAATGTTCATGGGGACTATTTTGAAAAGTAGCCGAAGTTTTGTATTGATTAAATAAATCGTTTTTAAGCTACAACGATTTGTCTCGTTACTTACTAAATGACCCTCGTATTTCAATTAATTCAACAACAGGCAAACTCCGTGTGGCAAGCATTCGAAAACAAGCAGCCGAGAATATTTGGATGAAATTATTTCCATTTAATAACTCCATAGAAAGTTATAAAGTCTTCCTGAATTCTTATATTTATACATATATTTGGGAACATGATAGCGACTCGTCCGGTGCTCCCTTTCCAGTGGACTGCCGGCCAGCGGGCAGTGTTCCCTTGTCACAATATAAGTATATATACATAATACTTCATTCAAAGGATCATATTAGACTTTTTCTGTATCTGGCCTATAAATTATGCTTATTGTTTGTGTAGAAGTATTATATTAGATTATGTATTTATAGGAAATTAAATTCTAAACCTCATAACATCAGGATTTATCAAGGTTGAGGGTATACTGGGCAGTTGCAAATGCTGCTTCAATTTTAAATATTAACACTCGATATTGTTATAAGAAAGTCTCTTTTATCGGATATTTTTTTAAGAATTTAATGGAAATAAAAAATAGTAACTAGACCATAAAAAAGCCATGGAAAAGACCATTCCAACTTCATGGAATTCGTGAGTGCAATAAAGGGGGGGGGGGG